>PVKM010025157.1:0-20116 GCA_004027735.1 Carollia perspicillata
GCAGGGATTCACCATCATATGGTGACCTCATGAGAACCCTCATATTGGCACAGAAGCCCAATAAATACATGGCCAGCAGGTCCTATAAATACCCAGGCCCTGCCTACAGAATTGTCTCAACTTAAAAAAAAACCTTTTATGAACATATGTTTTACCTTTATAAAATGAAACCACCCATCTGACTTTACTGTGATTTCAAATACATTTAAATATCACATAGAACATAAAGTTGTTGGTGCTTACAGACCTTACGATAATATTACTAATGCATTAGAATTCTGCAAATTCTAGGAGGCACAAAATTAAGAGATTTTTCTTAGGATGATGAATTGCTATGACAAAAGAATTTACTGCAGCAAACTAAAGGGTAAAGTTAAGGAGTAGAAGTTATAATCAATGGATTTTTCTTTAGCTTGTTACAAATAAATAAAAATGAAAAAAATTAATGAGGGGGGCTACAGTTGGGCACTGTTCACGAAGGTCAGTTGATGCTCGTGTATGAGGCAGGGACCGCTGTTACCCCCGAGCTGAACTATAAAATGTTTTGCAAGCTCATACAAGGTCCAAGAGCCAGTAAGCCAAGGGGCTCCAATCAGCATTCCTGATGTACACACCTGCTATGTGGCCTCGGTAAAATAGCATCCTATCAGGCCGAGAAAGAGATAGTCTTTGAATCTCCAAATATGACATCAAACTTTATTTAGATGTTGAAATGTATTTTTTAAAAAGTGGGGAAGGCAGAAAGGCAGGGAGAGAAACATTGATGTGAGAGAGAAATATTCATTGGTTGCCTCTCACGTGGGCCCGACTGGGGACCAAACCTGTGATCCAGGCATGTGCCCTGACGGGGAAGTGAACCAGGATAAAAGGTTTTTTATTCTTTTACAGAATAAAGCCTGGTCAACACATTTGTGCAATTAATTAAGCTGTACTAAATTCTCTAGCCAAATAAAAATATGATGCTGTGTATCAACAACTTTCCTTTTTTTTCCCCTAGAAAATGCTGGAGTGTGATGATACACATTTTTATTTTGAAATTTTTCCTATTGAATCAACCAGGAAAATCAATTTTCTTGGGAATGGGGTCTCAACAGATTTCCTGACATGCTGGTTTAGCACATAAATGTTCAGATCTGAATGTGAAAGTACAAACACACAATATAAATCAAGATGCTGTAAAGATAAGAAATTTAGAAAAGAAAGTCCTCTTATTTTGTTATTTTCAGGTAAGATCCTTAAGCCTCATAATGTCTGTTCTCAGTTTCTTCACATATAAAAGTGATGAGCAGAGAATTCTGAATGAGCAGTCTTTGAATACCCACTCTGAGGTTAAGACATTAATAGTAGAATCCCATTACAGTACTGAAATTTCAAATGTTTTCTATAAAAAGTGACTACAGTAACATGTTAGAAAAATACTTGCAGGGCTATTTTTAAAGAGATTAATTTGGATCAATACTAATATAATTATTGAGACCAGTAATAAGTTACATTATAAAAACAGAGATTTCTTCAGCACATCCCTTATGTCCACAACCATTCTGAACAATTTCACATTCCTGGACTCCATTTATATAAAGTGCTTGACACAAAGTAGGAACTCAAATGAATTCTTCTTTTCCTTTTCTAGTCAAGTGGCCCATTTTCCTGGAATGAGTCATGAAGTTTCATTTGCAAAGTAACACATACAGAAGCAAAACTTGTAAGTCTTCCACCATATTTGTGTAGATGGAATACCTCAGGAGGTGTACAACACCTCATACATATTTCTAAAATGTATGAGGTATTACACACTGCCTATTTTCCAAGCTCAAGTATGTGGAACATAATTTGGTTCATGATGCCCTGTGACCATCACATGTTCCTACATACACACTATAGGACTCTTGTTCCTTTTCTGACCCCCTTACCTGGCCCACCGCACCCTCTCCCAGACTTTTTTATGTCTCTTACACCTGCTACTGTACATTCCTGATGTACATACCTGCTACATGGCCTCAGTGTATATTCTAGTACTCTATACTATATACTAGTATACAGTATATACTAGTATATACTGGCCCTCAGCTAGTATGCTGTATACACTAGCTTCTAACAGGCTTCTTTTTTGTTTTGTTTTCTTTTTAATGAAAAACACAGGGGAAGGAGGAAGGAGTCTTTACTCTGGATTTTGTGACTGAAGAATCCTTATGGCTCTTTGAGCCAGGAATCGAGTCGTTCAAGGTGAGAACTAGTTGCTGAAAATCTGCCCTTCAGAGCAGCCTGCATTATTACAAACAAAAACAAATAGCCCGACTGCCCGAACCAGACTGTGATGTGTTGCAATGCACTATAGAGATCACAGCTGTGTCTACAGCTGCACATACGAACACAGAGATCACAGCTGTGTCTACAGCTGCACATACGAACACAGAGATCACAGCTGTGTCTACAGCTGCACATACGAACAGGCACACAATTTCGAGCCTGGCCATGGCATGTACTGCAACAATGAGCACCTTACAAGAATGCTATGAGGCAGGTAGTATTAGCTTCTTCACTCTGCAGGCGGGGAAATGAGGAGTTTGAGAGGTTAGGTCACTGTCCTGAGGTCACCGGGACAGCAGTGGGGTCAGCACTTGAACTGCTGGTTAATTTAATGCAGTCACTCTGCTATACTGTGTCCTTCTGCTTAAACAGACTCTGAGAATACTGAAAATCTGCTTTTGTTTAATGTTCTTGGCTTAGTTGGGGATTATAAAAAGTTAGTATGTTTAGGTTGAAGCAAAAAACCTATGATTTGGTCCAGCTTTAGATTCTTCCCACTGATTACCTTAGCAAAGCCAAAGGTGGTCTTCTGTGGACAGATGACTAGGATTTGGGGGGGGGGAATTGAACTTTTTGTGGATTTGGAATAAAATCCAGGCATGTTGATAGTTGAGTTCTATTTAAATATTTAATGACATCGGTCAATATCAATGATTCCATATTATGTCTTTCCCCCTTTGACTGATAGTGTGAAGTGTATCCTTTACAAACACATTTGAAAAAACTGATACACAACATAAAATCACAGTATTTTCAAATAAGAAAGAACCTTAAAAATAATCCAACCTTTGCCCTTTCACTTCTTAGTATGAGGCCCAAGGCTGCCGGTGATCCTTGGTTTCTGTGAGGCCACTGAGGGTCAGCAGCACTGGAGGAACGGGCTTTTGTTCAGCCACTGGTGAAATATTTTATAATCTTGTCATTCAGAACCATGTGTATTACATATATATATATATATCATACTCTGTACCCAAATGTTGAACTTACCTCCAAATCCATCAGGCACGTATGTTTTAAGAACAATATTGCAGAAAATTGTCGGCAGTGATAATGGTTTATTCCCCTCATTCCGAAGGGAAATGTGTCGATAGCCAGCTTGGAGGCCGTCCAGGGGGAGAATCCTCTGGCCAATGAGCTTGTTGTTGTCGTCATACACTGCTATTCTCAAGACTGCCAGGTCGGGGAGGATTACCTGCAAACAAAGAACGGTACTTTCCCTGAGTTTTGGAAAGCAGCTTCCAAGAACCATGACTCTAGGAATCTGGGTCATATCCACACTGCGCTTGCATGTTCCTTTATGGTTGGAAATAGGCCCACGCTCAGTATGCATTCCTAAAGTATACCGTATAAGCTATAGCGCCCAAACCACTGAGAAAGGCCATTGGACAGGCTTCCTGAAAATCATCTCACTGAAAATTTCAGCTGGAACGCGCGGGAAAGATTGCTAGCCCGACCTTTGTCACCTTTCCCAGTCCCCACCCATGAAATGGATTACCTGAGAAATAAAGTGAGTTTCCCTACTCTCAGAGATGGTCAGTGACAGCTGGGACTGGCAATCGAGGCCCTTGACGTGTAACCCTGTGGTCTGTCTGGTCCCTGGGCTGCTTCTGATCTCTAATTCTGCCTGCTTAAGTATCTCTGAAGAAAAGCTTTATGTATAAAAGCTAACTTATATGTAAATTGGGATTCTCCCTTTTGCTTTTACTCCTCAATTTTTAACCTATTTTGGGATATTAAATGTAGTAAGATGGGGCAACTGGAAACATTAACATGCAACCAAGACACTCACCCTTGCAATTTCCAAGCTGAATAAATGAACATAAAATCTGAGTTCAGATAGCAGAAACCCTATTTAGATGTAACATAGCAGCATGACAAAAGAAAATCCAATGTTTTTAATGTTGTTAATCAGGAGCGCCTTTTCATTGGCTAAGAGCAATCCAGAACATCCTTGGCTGATTTGAGTACTTGGTCTAAAACTAGACAATATATATATTTTTAATTTTTTTAAAATAATTAACTTCTTTTTTAAAAAATATTTTATTTATTTATCTTCAGAGGGGAAAGGAAGGAGAGAGGGAAAGAAATATCAATGTATGGTTGCCTCTCATGCATCCCCTGCTGGGAACTGGACTGCAACCCAGGCATGTGCCCTGACTGGGAATTGAACTGCGATGATTTGGTTCGCAGGCCTGCGCTCAATCCACTGAGCTACACCAGCCAGGGCTCTAGACAATATACTGATTGTCTATTTATGTCTAGAGGTTATAATTTAATTCCAACTTCAATAAGATGAAAAGGCAGAAAGCTAAGGTTCAGCCAACTTCAATCACTCTATTGCTCTTCATGGGATGAATGGAGGTTTATAACCTTGTGAGATTACTGCAAATAACAAAAAGAGTAACAGCAAAAAAGGAAACAATTAACGTGCTCGATATCGATGATAGGCAATTTAAGTTCTGAAGAACAGTAAAGATCCAGAGTTGGCAATTGTTTCTAGGGCTAATAATGTAACATATAAAAACCAAGTTTGGTATTTCCTTACTCATAAAAATTAAGAACCTTTGCAGCTGAAATTCTGAATTTCTAGAAATGTGGGTCAGGATTATTAATTGTGACAAAGAACACTGGCCAAATGGACAACAGGTCCAGCTATAACAAATTGGAAAAACCAGGAAAGAAAGAAAGAAAAATCACAGGTGTGTATGCAATTGACACCTTACTCTGACATCAGGAGAATGGGTGACAGTGGGGGTTTTGCATGACTGTGGTGTTCACATCACAGTGTGAACCTACATTTCAGACTAGCCTGTTTCATTGTCCCTACACTGATCTCCCCTAAACGGGTTTCTGTAAACCTGTTAGTCTATTGAGAGGTGAACAATCCCTGTTTGTTAAGACAAGAAGCCAATTATCTATGCTGCATGACACACAAATGGAGCAGAAGCACCTGGAAAACCTCTGCCTGAAGAAGACGCAAGAGACCATTTTGGTCAGGATAAGAGAAAAAGGGACAGAGAACAACAGATATTCTGAGAGACAACACAGCCAAGGAAAGAATTTTTCAATACATTTTCAACTGACAAAAGAGAAACGAAGTGAAAAATATTTATAAGATTAAAAACTGAATCATTAGAGAGAATGACAGTGATTGTTTTGGGGATCAAATTATAGTATTGAAAAAAAACCCCAAAATACCAAAATAGCACAGGAAGCACAGAACCTGCAGGTAGCAGCAGGCATCACACTTTCTGGAGGCAGAAGACAATACCAACGGACCCACTCGAAGGCATTATTGGCCTTAAGTATGGTGAAACATTCTCCTTGCCGTTTTGGCTACAGGAACAGGGCACGTTACCGGCTGCAGCTAGGGCAGGGAAGAACTCTCCCAGGTGTGATGTGGCCACCAGCGAGGATACATTCTAAGCAGACAGCACACCTGGGGCTCAGGCATTGCCTTGTAGGAGATGGGCTTCTCCAAGGGGAAGAGAAAAGCCAAAAGAAGAAAAAAAGAACAGGAACAAACAGAATCAACAATCACGTGACAGCTACAACACTTGCCCATTAGAAGAAGGAAAAAATAAGACACTTTGGGTTGAATAACTCTCCCTTTCACCAGGTAGTGTCTGGGCACAGAAACGTGGCTCCCAAGGTAGCAGAGTGAGTCTGACACATGGAACATGTCCTACCTTCCGAAACACGAATGACTCTTCATTGTAAACTGGATTCAGTCCATTGTTCATCACCATGCGAGTTCGGAACTCCTTACGTATGGTGTCGGTGGGCAACCCATACATGTCCACTTCTACATACGTGCCGATTTTCTTATCTGATAAGAATTGACCTGATATGACCTGCAGCGACCGGACAAGAGAGAAGTAAAGTCTGTAATCACTAGTGAATAGTAATCAGGAGTAAGAATTTGCCTATTTATCTTTGGATATTTTAATTATTTATGGGAATAATGGCTTCACTCCTTATTAAACTAAAACATTATTGAGCGACTCTGCACAAAACTATTCTAGGCAGAGGTTCTACCCTCCAAAACTGTCTAGAAAAAGAACAAGGGAAATATACGCAAATCATATAATACAAAGAAATAGTGTCCAGGCACCTTCATTTCACCGAAGTGCCCACAACCTATGAAGTGATAGGTTGAAATATGCCTTAATCACTTCACAGGTCCAAAATTCTGCCATACCATACGTTTACTGAATTCTCTTAAAAGTCTTGAAAAGCCACACACAGAAAGAAAAGCAATGTTAAAATTCGCCTGTTATTCTTTACTGATATTGACACCAGTCAGCCATGTGTTACGTATTTGTGAAGACCAACATTAAATTCTATTATAAAGTTACAGAAAGACTATTTTTCATTTACTTTCCAATGACTATAGTAATTTACCTTTTTTTTTCGTATTATCTACTAGCTAATAATTCTGAAACCGCCTCTTTGAGGTACCACGGACATACAGTAAACCGTGCATATGTAAGGTGCACAGTGAAATCAGTTCTGACAGAGCACATCTGTGAAACCACCACCACAGTGGAGACAACGGACATTTCCATCGCCTCCCAAATTTCCTTGGGCCTTTTCGTAATCTCTCCCTCCCTCCATTTCTGTCTGCTGGAAGCCACTCCTTTACTTTTGTCACTGTACCTTAGTTCGCATTTTCTAGAATTTTGTATAAATGGAATCAGACAGTGGGTACTTCTTCATTAATACACCTTATTTTTTTAGAGCAGTTTTACATTCGATTTAGCAAAACTGAGCAGAAAGCACAGAGTTTGCATATATCTTCTGACCCAACACACATAACCTTCTGCGTTATGGACATCTCTCGGCAGAATGGTACCTTTGTTGCATCAATAGCCTACAATGACACATCATTGCCCCCTAAAGTCCAGGATTTACATCAGGCTTCACTATCGGCACTGCACATGCTGTGGACTTGATCAAGTGTAAAATGACCTGTTCCACCACTGTAGTGTCACACAAGAGTTTCACTGCCCTAAAACCCTGTGCCCTGCCTCTTCCTCGCCCCCAGCCCCTCAGCACATGGCAACCACGGGTCTTTTTACTGTGTCCACCGGACTGTCTTGGTCAGGATGTCACATAGTTGAACTCACAGAGCATGTAGACTTTTCAGATTAGCTTTTTTCCTTTAGTCATGTGCATTTATTTCCTTTATGTGTTTTCATGACTCAACTGCTCATTTCCTTTTAGCACGAATTAATACTCCATTGTCTGGATATGCCAGTTTATTTGTTCGTTCACCTACTGAAGGATGTCTTGGTTGCTTCCAGATTTTGGCAATTACAAATAAAGCTGCTACAAACACCCCTGTGTAGGTTTCTGTGTAGACACAGCTTTAATTCATTTGAGTAAATACCAAGGAGTGTAACTGTTGGATCGTATGATAAGAATATGTTGAGTTTTGTAAGAAATCGCCAAACTGCCTTCCAAAGTTTTGGATTCCATTCCCGCCAGCAATCAATGCGAGTCCCTGTTGCTCCATGTCCTTTGTGGGCACTGTTTTTGATTGGCGTCTTTCACTGTAAGTAACTAATAGTGTTACGAGTGACAAAAATGTATCTCAAGGAAAATATGGGGAATTTTAAGTCAAAGTTGAGAGCAACACATGGATCTTGCTCCTTGATATTAAACATTTTAACTGTGATTTCTGAAGACATTTCCAGGACTATCTGCCTCCTGATTTATACTCTTCCGTGAAGCGCAGGGGTCTCACCTGCACTGAGCACGTGGCTGCAATAACCCCATCAACAGGCGTCTCAGAGAAAGGGTCAAATGTTCGATCAGGCCGTCGCATGAAATCTGGTTTGAGAAGGTACCTGGTGGGACACAAGCACAGAACGAATTCATTTTATTAGTTGCTTTTACAAAGATTACAACACGAATTCTCCAGGACACTAAATATTTCCTTTTCCCCCTCTGCAACTTAGGAGCTAGGCTTTAGGCCAAGGACCCCAAGGACTGGAGAGAAGAAGCCTGCCCTACTGATAATCCTCAAGAAGAGCACGGAAAAGGGATGTTCTCTAGATTCTGGGACCAGGGACGTCTGGGACTTCCTGGTACTACCATTTTCTCTTGAACTTGTTTATGCCATGGACCTCTTGAGACACTTGCTCTTATAAGCACAATTAAAATATAAAGAATAACAATAAAAACGAATTATATAAGCTACGGTTATCAAAATATAGAAAATATGCAATATTCTACTTCTTTTAAAAATATTTTATTTATTTATTTTTAGAGACAGGGGAAGGAAGGAGACTGTGATATGAGGAAGAGAAACATCAACGTGTAGTTGCTTCTTAGATGCCCCCAACTGAGACACCACGCATGTGCCCTGACTGGGAATCGAACTGGTACCTTTTGGTTTGCAGGCTGGTTCACAATCCACTGGGCCACACCAGCCAGGATGATACTCTACTTCTTTATAGTGTTTTAACTAATGTATTAAATTATGAGATCTCATGGAAAGTTTGATAATTGCCATAATTTCAGTGTCCTGCTATGCATAAAGGTGATTTGAGAGGAGTACTCACCTGTCTCTAAGAGAATGCAGCCCGAAATCCTAATACAAAAGCTCTCTAACGGCAAACAGGGGGATGTTTTCTACCTACACAGGGTTTTGGATTTGGACCTACTTCTGCGGCTACTGTTAGCCACTGGAGAACGTGCTGACACAGCAAAGCTAGACTCAGGAAGGAGAGTAGCTGAGTAACTACAGTGCTGCACACACTTCTCCGAGGGAAGCCCTCCAGCTTTGTCTGGCAGAGGAACAGGCATCAGCTGTGAGGGTGGTAACAGACGATGGTCCTGCCTTTCACAAGAGGGGCAGCATTTGGACTCCAGTTTGTGAAACAACACATTCTGCTTCGTGGGAAAGGCGAGGACTCTGGGGTCCACAGAGGACTGTAGTCATCCTTCCAGTCCAGAATCCCCCGGGGCAGTGGCTGTCCAGAGATCCAGCATTGCCCATGCTCTGCGGTCATTTCTCTAAGGGCCAGGAGCCCCTTCTCACAAAAAATAAACAAATGTGATGTTGATGATGCTTAGTGCCGAAAACATTCTTCCTCATACCCTGCTTTTAGACCTGGTTAGAAGAAAACTAATCGGTGAAAAAGTGAATTGACCCAAAATAGCAAATGCCAGGGAAAAAGGGCAAGAAACCTAAATCCAGTTCTCCAAAGCAGGCAGCCTTCCGTTTAACGTGTTCATTTTCTACTCGCATACTTAAAAAATAAAAGATAGCGTGTAGGCGTGTGACAGGATTATGAGGTAAACCCTGGCTTGCGGCTGATACTTCTGCAGCTGTCGTGAAGGAGTGTCTGTTCTGGACCCAAGGCCACCTACAGATGCAGCAGAGGCTGCTAGTCTCAGCCCCATTGTCTGTGCAGGTCCCGGGACCCCGGTGTTCACAGAAGCCCAGCGGTGCGTTAGGGCCATGGGATCTGTGCAGCTGCATAAGACCCTGGACGTTGAGGGCTCTGTGCTTGGTTTAAGGCTCTGCAGTCATTGACTTAAAATTCTTTATTAATAATTCGTGAACAAGAAGCTCTTTGTTTTCATTCTGCATCATGCCCTGAAAACTAGGTAGCTGGTCCTGCCTGATTTTTTTTTGGCACAGAAAAAGAATTTGGCGCAGGTCTGTGTGGTGGGCGTGGGCAAAGGCCAAAGTCAACGGCAAGTGGAGGGATCTGAGGATGGTCTGTGAACTTTGTGGGGCCTCCAAAGGCAAGGGAGGGAGAGAATAAGGGTCTTCAGTCAGGTGGCCGGACAGCAGCCATAGGAATCAGAGGGTGGGGTCATAAGGAAATACATCCTATTAGATCACCCCTAAGATGCCATCACTTATTCAGCTCTCCATTATTTTATTTACTGGCAAGAAAGAAAAATGGCTGCTGATTATAACTATAAAGTGCTACAGATTTTAAAACACTTCGAATTTGAGAAAGTTATGTAAAAAGCGTGCATCTTTGAATTAAGAAAGTCATACTGTTTTATGTTTTATATCAATCGTGCAATTATCTCTGAAAGCCTGAAAAGACTTGAGAACCTAATGTTTCATTAGAAATGCCTCCCATTTTTCCAGTTTTAAAAACAAGTCCGTCATAAACTGCTGGTCACTTCCCTGGTAGAAAGTCACACTTACTGCACCCACTGGCGTCACCTCCCAAAAGAGGGGCCCGCAGAGCAGGACTCCGAGGCAGGTTTCTGCTGTTTCATTACTGTTGCTAGCGTCAGGGATGTTAAGCGTGTGTTGCACACTAGTGTTCAATGTAAAACGGCTATTGCTTGTCACTGTCGGCCTAAAAGGCACAGAACGCCACTGCTGGGCACAGGAATGCAGCGCTCAGATGCAGCCCACGGGATTTGTTTGAAAGTCCCGCACACGATTGGGAGAATGGCAAGGACCACTTGTGAAGGCCACGAGGACATGGGTGCCCTTGCTCTGTGGAAAGGTGTCCTCAATGGCTGCTCCCTACCTGCCAGGTATGATGCCTTTGTCACTGAGGGGCACGAAAGGTCACAGATGAGAAAGATTTCTTCTCTGTGCTTTCAGGCTGGGTGTGGGGAAAGGGAAGGGTTGGGGAGGGGAGGGCATGGCAGAGTGAACGATCCTGTCGAGGCCTCTTACGTTGAGCTGCCCCACTGAGCAATCACATGTTTTTGCCCCTCTGGTGGGATGTAGGCTTTTGGTAACAACATCTCAAATACACAGCCAGGAATTCAGACTAAAGGAGCATCATCCTAGCTTGTGAACATTTTAAAATACACAATGGTACAGAAGGAGAGACACATACATGTGAACTATGGGAAAACTCCTGGAAAAAAAAAACGTAATGAAGGCATAAAACTCCTGTGCAGACCTCTTCCACCTGCAAGCAGTTCCCCTCCCGGTGTCGGTACCAGCTCTGGGACAGCTGAGGTGAGCGTGGGAGGCTCTGGCTTTGCTTGACCATAGGGAAGTGTCCAAGGAGGCGCACAGACAGGCTGCCTCCTGAACTTGAAGGCCCGATTTGATCAGGGAGCTCCTTTATCCTTGCCTGGTCTCTGGGTGTGAGCAACCATAAGGTCTTCAGTATTCCTCACACTTCACTTTTGCACCAAAATTTGC
The DNA here is from genome assembly GCA_004027735.1 of Carollia perspicillata. Lineage (NCBI taxonomy): Eukaryota > Metazoa > Chordata > Mammalia > Chiroptera > Phyllostomidae > Carollia > Carollia perspicillata. The sequence goes on from PVKM010025157.1 coordinate 11,453, forward strand.
CGTTCACGAAGTAGTTTCAGATACACTCACATTCACCCTTCCTGAGCTGCCACAACAAACCCGTGCGATAGGTGTCACCGTCTTCATTTTGTCAAGCAGAAAGCCGAGCATCAGAATCTAACACGCCTGCTCAGGGGCATTTCACGCAGAGGAGCTGGGGCTCAAACCCGGGGCTCCAGACTCCAGCGGAGGGCTTTCCTGCTCACACCACAGCTGCCCAGGGGCCCCACTGCCTCAGCCTGCCCCTAGGGGGATCCATCCATCAATCTGTACGCACAATTTCCTGGTTATGAACACTCTGCACTTGGTAACAAAATAGCTCTAAAAAAGTCTGCAATGTATTTTGTTTTTGTTTTTTTTAGATTTTATCTATTTATTTAGAAGGATGGGAAGAGAGAGAGATAGAGAGGGAGAGAAACATCAATCGATTGCCTCTTGTCTACTCCCCACTGGGCATCAGGCCCACAACCAAGGCATGGGCCCCAGCTGGAGTCAAACTGGTGACCTTCCACTTTGCACGACGACTGCCCAACCAGCTGAGCCACGCCGGCCAGCACTGTTGTTTTTTAACTGCACAATTTTTATTGCCTTTCCCCTGCTTTTATAGAGACTTAATTTACTTATAATGTATTAGTTTAAGGTGTACGCTTTCTATTTCTTTCAAAATACACAGCAGAAAAACATGCTGTGTATGACCCAGCTATGTGAGTGGTGGGTGACCTGGGCAATCAGACTGGCACCGTGTGTCGGCACGCTGGCAGGGAACCCTGTGACAGGAAGGAAGAGGTGGCAGCGGGCACTTTGAACTCACAATTGCTGAAACGTTTTACTGTGATTGGCTGTTTTTGGTGATGAAAATTAGATATTCAAGCAGAAAGGCCAAGCACTTTCTGAGAGTAGCATTTCAGGGTGGATACCACTCCACTGGGTGGAGAGCCCTCTGGGCAGGGGTTTGGGGCCGTCTGCCTGCGGTGCTGCCTGGGCGCAGATGCGTGGGGGAGGATGGCCACACAGTGCCTTTCATATCTGCAGAATTTTAACTCCATATTTTCATTTACCCTTTCAGTATTCCAGTGGAACTAACATTTCCTATTTTACAGTTGGTTCACTGATTTTAGAGCACTATTTATAAGACACGTAAAAGAATCAAGAGAAGACAATGCTTTCTTCCTCGCTGAATTAAATGCAACTTCCTTCTTCTATTTGCCCTAGGCAAATTACACATTTTAATATCTAGTTAATGTCCAAATGAGCAGGGGTCACTGGTTGTCCAAGCTATAAAAATCTCCGCTATTGAATTTAAAGTAAGAAAGTTAAACTGTAGAGTGTGTATGATAAACTGCGTAACTCGTGTTTAATATATTTTTTAAAATCTTTAATGGTGTGGCTCAGAGGTTAGGCACCGTCCCACACACCAAAAGGCTGCTGGTTTGATTCCTCATTTGGGCGCATGCCTGGATTGCAGGCCAGGACCCAGGTTGGGGCAAGTGTGAGAGGCAACCAACTGATGTTTCTCTTACACATCAATGTTTCTCTCCCTCTTTTTCTCTCTCCCTTCCCCTCTCTAAAAATAGATAAATAGAATTTTTCTTAAAAGTCTATAAAACTGGAGATGAAGAATGTATATTTGCAACTACAATCTACCCAGGGATTTCATTTGTTTCTATACCATCCCTCAAACGTGGCTTAAATTCAGCAGTCCCTAATTAAAAATGACACAGTTTCATTAAGGCTGTAGCACAGAATGCTAGAACATGGTGACAACAGTTTAAATCATATTACTCACCCGCACGATCCATTATATTCAAATTTTCCCTGATTCAATTGCATCGCTAAATCTGTCAAGAGACAAAAATAATTTAGCATCTCATCTCCCTGGACCAAAAAAAAAAAAAAAAGATCCTGATAGGGTGACTTTAGACAATGGAAATCAGATACTGACCCTCGGCTGAAAGGTCTTTTTTAACACCGCAAAGTACTACTGTGTCTGCCTGAGCACACAACTCTCTCTTCTACGTTGAATGACCTTGTGTTTCATTTAAATTAGACATAAAACGTGTTTTCATAAAGATCATGCCAGCATTGCTTTAAAATTCGGACGCACTGTGAGAATTCTGTTGGTGTTGAGTACAGATGTTCCGCCTGATGTAGTTGGAGAGGATGTGCCTTATGACCCCAGAGGGAGGTTTCCTTAGAGACACCCAGTAGGTTAAGTGTGAATGTAAAATCCCATTAAGAAAATAAAAAATAGACTAGGTAAGGACGATGTGAAAATCGGTAACTTAAGGTGAATCCTGCTAGTGGGGTCGGGGCATGGCTTAGGATTTTTCTCTTGCAAACAGACAAAATCTTTACTCTTTCTTTTCATCAGCCAAAGAAATGGGTCAGCTGATGTATATTTTTCTTCTTCAAAATGATGTGATTAAAACCTAACATTACAGAATAAAACATAAGCCGACCTACTGAATAAACTGCTTTAGGGTCGTCTAGCGCATGTAATGGGCTCACTGGTAACTTGGAATGCAACTGGACACCATTTTAAGAAAGTAAAACTATTTTCTCTCCGCTAGAAAGACTCTGGGACTGTACTGGAATCTGGTCATAGTTTAACGTAGCGAAGGCTGATGGGCACGCTGTGCAGAGAGTTGACTCCAACTTCTGGTCGCTGAGGAGGTCCTGACAACAGGTGGGAAGCACAGTCAGGCCACCTTGGTGCCAAAAGGACGAATGTCCAAGAACCTTTCAATTAGTCCAGAAGACAGAGGCAAAGTGGAGAGAGATTCTCAAAGTTGGCAGATGGATGAAAGAACAAAATTTGGGAAACATGGGAGGGACCCACATATAGCTAAGACCTGAACAAAAAAAGCACTGTTCCGTTTTGTTTACCAGTGCTATGAAATATGCTCTGAAATGAACCATAAAAAGTGAATAGATTTGGGGGCATTTTTCTCACCTTTTTTAGGTAAGCATCTAGAGCCCATTACTTTTCTATCTCTAATCTTAAAATGGTGATCCTAGGCTCTTAAGCAACTATAAAAAAACATTAAAATTTGTTTATGCATTTATGAAAGTCTACTCTTCTCCTGGGGAGGGGGAAATCATATATTGGAAGCCTGCCTTTGAGTACACTTTGGAAGACCAAGTTGTATATTAGTACCTCTAAGATCACACAACTCTCTACACACCATTTTAGCAAAGTCTACCCCATAATATTCCACACATGGTGAATTCCACACTGTGTCATTCATTGAGAATGTTAACAGTGGGAAAGTGCTTTTCAAAGGAAAAACAAGTCATAGGTACTATACAAAGATACTCAATTTCTTCGCATTTAATTCTGTTTCTGGAAACAAAGATCAGTTTGATCCAAATGGAGGAAAAATCAGATATGTTTCAGAATAGGGAAATATTTAGCAGAGCAATCATGGCATTTGCAAAAGGAAATTCAATTTAAATCAAACTATATTATCTTCTATCATTGTTTTATTGCTCTATTTTGAGTTTTTGATTTTCCACCGTTATATAAATTCAGCACATTGTTTTGCCATATGTCTGTTTCCTTTAAAAAATGCCCACAGCCAAGGGATGGGCCACTGTTGGCAGTGTCCTATCCAAGCATTCTCATGGAATTTGAGGTCACTGGACATCAGCTCCTACCTGGGGTTTGATAGTTCAGTGAAACCATCTGGCAGCCGGCGTTCCAGAAAATCTGAGGCATGTAATTACTGGAATCGACTCGGCCTCCCTTGGGGTAAATGCGACTCATTTGCCGTTTGTTGTAACTGGGTAACTTATTAAGGAAAATGGGAAAAAAGCTTATTCCAGCAACAATAAATAAATAACGAAGGGCTAAAACAACAAAGGCCTAGGCCGATAAAGACAAACAAGGAGACGAGAGACCAAATTTCACATTTATAAATGATGCTTCGGAGAAAACCACAGCTTACCATGTGGATTATGAAAACAACTCACATTTGGGCAGATTTTCACAGCCACTGTGGTCTCTCACAAACATTATTTTATTAGCTCTGTAACCACAATCACGTATTAACCACTTATCTGTTTTAGAGACTCCTGCCAAACCGAAAGTGCACCAACCACTCTTTCCATAAGGATACTTCACAAATTCAATCGCGTGTGTCTTCAAGTAGCCTAGACCCACGGACTCATTAAAAGAAGACATGTTATAATGAATGTTGCGTTCTGTAAAGGAAAGCAAAGATGCACTCAGAGACCCTGCCATCAAACACTCTGAGAAATAAAGACAAACAATAAATAGAATTACACCCGGAATCAGGAGACTTTGCAGCCAGATGTTCCATTATCATGTTACTAGCCTCTATTTGCATTAATGTTCTATGGATGGAGACAGCTGACTTAAAAAAAGGGCAATGAATTAAATTTGGAGTCATTAAGCAGATTAGGTATATGCCACCACACCCAGTCATCCTTGAAATATGTATATTTGATGATGATGATAATGATGATAATGATGGTTTCTTTAGCCCAGAAGTAATTAGAAAAAATTATAAAATACTTCACACATTTTTAGAGACCAGCTTTTGATGAAAAGAGGTGTTAGGAAATGTATTTAATGCAAAAGGCTACCCTCTTTGCAAGTTAACAAGCCCAGTCTCTCAGGGCCACCTAGTGGATGATGTGGGGAATGACATCACAAATGCCTCCACGTGCCCAGGACGTGTGGTCTGTCAAACTAAAACAAGGATGAGGGGAAACAGTCTGCGGGCCCAGAAAGGGGAAGTGGCAACAAGTCAGATCACAGCTCATCAGCATAGCAGCAGCAAAGCAGACCAAACAGGCGTAGCATTCAACCTTTGGTGTTACCTTCAGCAACATGGAAACCTTGAAACTTTACGGGCTGTGCATAGTTGATCATTGTGGACAAATACGGATGGATATTGGTGGTAGCACCTACGTATTTATAAGATGCCATCCATGCCTGCTCATCTTCTACAGTAACCAGGCCCTACAAGCACAGCGAAGGGAACACACATGTCGGCGATGTTAGCAGAACTCACAGGTATACACTACAGACTTCCTCACTAAAGAGAATTTACACACAAATTGAAATAAAGACCTTCCCCTTGCTCAGTTATGCTAAAGGAGTGTTTTAAAAGTTAATGTCTATTGTAGCTCCAAATAATCAAAAGGATTACCTTACATTTTCAGGACATTTTTTAGATTTTCGAAGGACTTTAAAATATGAAACACATTGAGATTTACAGCAATGTTATGAAATACACATAGCAGGTTCTAATTATTCTTACTTTCATGATAGATGAATACAAAGTTGGAGAGTCACTGTTTTCACTTTCTGCTTCACTTTCGTGATATTTTTTTAAAAAGTTTATTGTTAAAATAATCTAATAACCTACTACCATAAGACATTGTCCTGATTGAAATATTGAAATTATATTATTTTGCACAGAAGGAAAAAATTATTTTAGGTTATCTCTTTGTTAATCAGAACAAAACCAACAAAATCAACAACAACAAAATAATGCCTCCAAGAGTGAGCAACATTCTTTTGACAAATTTGAAGAGCTACATTTCCTGGGCAGATTGTTACAGGTGGATGAACTGCTTAGTCACATGAATCAATTCAATAGTTAAAAAATGGTCAGACTGTTTGTCTTCTCATATGATGACCTGACACTCTAAATCATCAAACTGATTTTACAAATAAAAGCCTGAGTTACAGATCTAATACTGTAACTTATTTTTTAAATCATTTTTTCCCATGTCCCAACCTCCCAAATAGGGCAGAGGCCACGTCCGATTCTTTTTTGTGTGTTTAATGATAAGTAACACCAGTATCATGTGCTGGGCACCAGGCTGAAATCCGGCATCCACTGTCGTTACTGTCAGTAATCATGTGCAGTGAAACGCTGAGTCCTGCCCAACCACGGGAGAAGACGGAGGCCTTAAGGATTAAAGTAATCAGTCACAGCTACTTAGTGAATAAAAGGAGTGACCAAAGGCCAACGTCCCCTTGTTCACCCCGATAACTTGTGAAATTCTAGTAGAATTATACGAATATCTTGGGAGAGGACTGGGAGCAGACTTATCCATAATTATTCCAAAATTAGTATTTACACAGCACATGTTTACTCCCAGTAAGACAGGAACCCACAGCTAGCAAGACAGTCTTTTCTGAAGTTCTGAAGTGTGGGGATCAAGGTACAAGCCGATTTCTGCTGACTGCCATCAGTGTCCCTGCTGTAACAGCCCACCTGCATTTCCTAAGTCAGATCATTCTGATTTCATGAGGAACTTTGACAGGAATAAAAGAAACGAAAATGGAACTGTACTTTCCTTACAATGAAGTGACTTTCTAATACTGTCAAATAAACTCGTGGAATGTGTACAATGTGAAGCTGACAATCTCTCAGAAGGCCCATGGAGCTGGAGTCCGGATCGCTGTCTATGTCACTACAATCTGCATTTGCTCACTAATTACCAGGTCATTTGTATTTTCAAATTCAATGAGTGGATGATCATGTACTCCTATTTTTGGAATACAATCTCTAGACCCAGCTAAGAAAATGCCTAACTGCAATGCACATTTATTTTTAGGAAAATCATCTTAATCACCTGCCCTAATTTTGTAATTTTACTGGGATTTAATCATTTCACCATTATGATTAATTCTTTCTTTTAAGGACTCTTAAAATTAGATCCATCAAGCACGTAAATATTATCCCCACAAACAATAAGCTTGACATTCCATGCAGTGGGGGGAGATAGAGTAACAACACTTATAGTACCTAATATTTAGTATCAGAGGGCCACATACAGTGTCTGATAATGAAAAAAATTACACAAGGCAATTATTTTCTTACCTTTTTGTTGATTTCATGTTCAAGGTCATCAGAAACCTACATTAAAGGGAGAAAATAATTCGTTTACTTCTCTGAAGGTCAAAATTCCAGATTTTCCAGCCATACGTATGCACATATTTAAATAAACATAGGTAAAGTTGTTACTCTTTTTATTTGTTAAGATGGGGATTCATTAATGGCATACAGCCCCAAACAAAAGCAAGTACTGAAAGGATACTGTTTCACATGTGAGAAAAGCTCATTTTAATGCCGTTTCCCTCCTTTGTTGACAATTTTCACTTATTTAGGTCCTTCCTATGGTAATTTAATTAACGATTTGGTTGACTTAGTCATGAGGCTTGGGAATAATCAGTGTGGTCCTCTCTCCTGATATGCAGAGGCCAGCAAGCATGAATAGTCAGTCACTCTTGGGCAATTCAACTCTCACGGCTGGGTACTGCTAAAGGCTTCATGTAGCAATACAGCCTAAAGGGAAGCACTGGGTCTTAGTGGGTATCCAATAGTCTCAAAGTAGTCATGATTCTCTGTCAGAGTAGCTATATTCCCTTGGCTTTGCTAATCAGACAGATACTCTCCCATTTTCCTCCCACCAAATGTGTCTATCAGCTACATGCTTCTCCATCCACTGGCTTCCATAATTAAGTATCCCTGCTCCACTCAGAGGCCACACCTTCACATCCCCATGACTCCATCCGCTCCCTTCTCAAGGAATCCACAGGCAGTTCTGCCATCTCTCTCCTGTGAGACTTAATCTCTCCCTGTCCACCTGCAACCATTTCCAACAGTTCAAACACACTCCAGAATCATCTTAAAAGTAACACTCCCTTGACCTCTCAGGCTACCTTTAACAACAAGCCCATTTCTTACTCCTCTTTATAGCAAAACTACTCAAAAATATAGTCTCTATTCATTCACATCTTACTGCTCCAGTGGCCCCCACCACTCCACTGAAACTTCTTAATCACTCAATGGAATCATCAAAAATCAACCACCGTGCCAGGGGCTAGGGTATGGGGAGTTTTTATTGGCCAAAGGATACAAACTTCCAGTTATCAGAGGCATAAGTTCCAAGGACTGAATGTACACCAGAGACAACAGTTAATAGAACTGTATTTTATACGTCAAAGGTGCCACAAGAGCAGGACAGAGATGCCGTCACCACACACACACAAAGATATGTGAGATGATGGATATGCATACTAACCTGCCTATGGTTATCATTTCACAACATATACCTGTATCAAATCATTACACTATGCACCTTAAATTTACACAATGCATAGCATGTCAATTATATTTCAGTAAAGCTGGGGGAAAAGACCAACCACGCTGTCTTTCTCTTAACACTGTTCTCATGGCTTCCTTGATCTCATTGCCTGGTTTCCTGCTCCTCCAGCCATACCTCTCTCTTCTTTTCCGGTCTTTCTCCTGTGACTCTCCCTTTCAACAGGCCCCACCTGGGCCTTCTTTCCTGCCTCTTCCTATGGGTCATCTCATTTATTTCCAGGGTTTCAAAAAACATCTTCTGAACTCCCAATTTATGTCTCTAGCCCAACCTGTCTTCTAGTTCCAGGTGCTGGTGATGATGTCGCTAGTGATGACGATAATGATAATGGTGAAGATGACCACAGCATCACCTCAGGCCTTTCCAGGAGTTACCATGTGCCAGGCACCATTCTAAGTTCTTTCCATATACTAAACAACCCATTCCCTCTTCACCACGGACCAATGATTACCTTCATTTCGCAGACGGAGAAACCAAGGCACTGCGTGGTTGGGTAACTTACCCAAGGCTATGCAG
>PVKM010025158.1:0-20138 GCA_004027735.1 Carollia perspicillata
AAGGACCATCTCCAGGCCACAGAGAGTCAGCCAAGGTGTCTGAGGAGAAGGACGTGATTAGGTCCCGGGTGACTGTGAAAGCAAACTATATAGATACATTTCATCCTTGCAAAGTTGCCTTGATGGTGCTTTTCAATCTCAGTAGCTAGTAGGATCACGCCTGTTCCCCAAGGGGGCCTACCAAGCACTCCTGGACCTTGGGGGGCCTGGGTCTGGGCTCACGAGGCCGTCACTTAGAGTCTCTTCCACCTCCATCTGAGCCTGAGCTTTCTCTCTTCCCTCTGCACACGTCCCCAGTCTTACAGGTCTGAAGCCCGCCTGTGTTCCAGGGACCAGAGGAAAGGCACCTTCTTCACAAAAACCTTTACACTTTTCTCCTCTAAGTGCTTTCCCCATACTCCTTTGTGTTTGAAAAATGAAAATAACTCCCTCTCTCCCTTTCTCTCCCCCATGGTCACTATGAAAAAATTATACAATAAAGAAAAGTGTAAAAGGGAATGAATATCATGTAGTAATCCAATTTTCAGAGAGAATCACTATTAAACTGTTGGTGTATATCTTTCTAGATTTTTCCACATACACATTGAATGGATATGAACGTGCTTATTTTGTATCTTTGTTAGGTTATTAATTACTTTTTATTATGCATTGTAAGTAATCATACTTGGATCTTACCTTTCTTACTAGGAGTAAGGGGCTCTCTTGTCTTTGTGTGTTCTACATCTTATAGAACAGGTTTTGCACCTAGGAGCCAAACAGCAAGTGATGAATTAATGATTGAATGGGTTTCTCCATATCAGGCTTTAAAGTGAGAATCTTACATTGTGTTATGTCTGAGGTCTTTTCTAGTTCCAGTAATGTGAAGACTTCTAATCATTATATCTCTGACATGGGTGGAAGAAAGAATCTTCCTACAAATCTAGTGACTGGGAGGTCCTTTTTGGCATTGACATTTTCATGTCCCCAAACTAAAAGGAGATCAAATGATGATTTAATGTATTCAGGCTGTGTCCCTACAAAACCTGAGAACTGCCTGGTTGAGAGTGGACTGTTATCTGTTTCCATCTTATCCAAAGCAAGGCAATCTGGGGATATCCACTGATACTTAGAATCTGAGAAAAGCACGTTCCTTCTCACCAGCAGTGCTTACCAATCGGCTATGTGGCATCTTTGTGTGGATTAGAGAAAGGCTTCCTCTCCTCCCAGGCAGACCCAGTGTGTGTGGCTATACACCCCCTCTCCCCCATCAGTAGGGCACCCCTTGGGCAGGACCCAATCTGAGCTATTGCATGGGCTACCCTGGTGCAGAATACCTAGAAGAACTGGAAATGGCAGTGACATGTGTGGAACGCATGTTCCAGATTCCTCTCTAAGCCAGTAAGTAAGACTCTGCTGTGGATGTCAGGAAGTGCAGTGTTGGTGAGCTCACACAACAGTACAGCTCTGTAGTAGGGCTCGGACCCTCCCCAGCCTCTGCGTTTCCTCCTGCAGTTCCCTCTGTCTGGAAGTGACCCTGTCTCCAGCCATTCTCTTCTCAATATTACCCGTTTCCCATGGCCTGTCTCAAAGGCTGTCTCTTCCACGCAGCCTCCATGACCCATTTTGTTGGAATTCATTGCGATTGCTCCTACGCTCCCTCAGTCTGAACTCTGCCCTCTTTTACTGCCTATTTCATGGTTTTTTTTTGAGTGTTGGGTGATTAGTTTCCATGCTGGCCAGGTACCCTTCTGAGCCTCAAGTCCACCGTCATTAAAATAGAGATGACAGAGTAGCTCTTCCAGGTTCCTTGATAAACACTATGCTTTTTACTTTTGTAATATGTACATTTTATGACCTATGGAACTCCTACAGAAGAGACACTGTCGTATTTGATCTGTGGTTCCACCCCATCCTCGTGGTGCTGATAGACTGTGTTGGTGCTCACAGAATGTATTTGAAACCATTTGGGAAGCCTGAAAGAGCGGTGGTACCATCCACACAGCTCCAGAAAACAACTCCTGCACACGTCCACCTTACCTTCCCTATAAACCCATTGTGCCAGGTGTGTTTTATTCCCGGTCCTTTGCAACGCCGTGGCTCTGCACAGCTTCCAGGGCTTCCCAGTGAACTAACAGAGAAGGTGTTACTGAAGTGAAGAGAAACTAAGACTTGAATGCCTGGGTGTGAATTCCAAAGTCCTCACTCAGTGCTGGGCGCATTATTTTGTCTCTTGAGGCCTCAGTTGCCACGTTGAACAATAGGGATTAAAAAAAACATATGGAGTTCTTCGCTTTGCTTTGAGGAGTAAAGGAGTAAATACAGTGACCAGGCGAGTTAAAAAATTCAGTAAACTGGAGAGTGCCACAGGAATCCAAGAGGTTATTGTTATGTAGAAGTTATTCACAGGACTTGCACGATCACCCCTGAAGGTGCTGGAGATTATTCCCATTTTACAAATGCAGAAACTGAGATCAAGCCTAGCAAAAGCCACTTACTCCTTCGGAGACTAAACAGGAGCCTGTCCTTTGTGCCCCAGGAGCCCAATTTGTTAGAAGCAGCCCTGGGGGAGCCTTGGGTGCACCCCTTCCCAGGGACCCGTGGGGGCAGGGCGGGGGGCCCGTTCTTTAAACCATGGGCAAGTCCACCCAGCCTCTGGAGCCGAGGCCGCTGGGGCTGGGGCAGTGTCTCTCTCTCCGCGGTTCCAGGGGCCAGGCCCTAATCGCCTCCTTCAGAGGTCTTTGTTCAGCCCATTCTTTCATTCTGGGCCCGACACAATGCAGGGGTGAGGGGAGGTCAGATTTTCAACCTTCAGCTCTGGATTTCCTGTCTTTTGTGGGGTGGAGGACAGATTATGCCACCCGGCTTCCTGTCATCTCAGCACTGGGGGTTCCTGCTCCCTGGCGCCGATCGGCCCTGGGAGGCAGCGACGTGCTCTTGGGAGGTGAAGACAGAGGGCCGGCGCTCAGTTCCCAGTCACTCGGGCTGCTGTGGGACACTGGACTACTCTAGGTCTTTGGTTATTGACAATGCCTTCTGTGGCAGTTGAATTCTGATAGCATCCCCAAGGCCACTTGCAATACCGCAGGTTAATATAAATTCCCATTCCCATTCACCAGCCCTCGGCGGAAGGAGAGGGAGGCCCCCAGGAGCAGAAAGAAGTTGAAAAAATCGAAGCCTTGAGACTTGAAGAGGAGGTGGGTGGGGGTGGGGAGTGTAACAGTTTCCTAGAGCTGCCACAACAAAGTGCACCAACAGTGGAAATTAAAACAACGGAAATGTATTTCTCACACTTTGGGAGGCTAGAAGTCTGAAATCAAGGTGTCACAGGGCCCTGCTCTCTGAGAGGCTTTTGGGAGAGTCTGCTCCATGCTTCTCTCCCAGCTTCCGGGGATACTGGCCATCCTGAGGTTCCCTTGGCTTAAACACACATCCCCGCCTTCATCTCCTCATGGCGTTGCTCTGAATCTGTGCCTTCACGTGGCGTCTCTCTGTCTCTGTGTCTCAATCTCCCTCTTCTCAGGAGGACGCCAGTCCTATTGGATTAGCAGTCCACTCTACCCCAGTCCGACCTCATCATAACTCATCACATTTGCAATGATGCCATTTCTGAAACAGTTATATTCGGAGGCACTGGGCATTAACACTGCAACATACTTTCTAGGGGACACACCTGAACCCCATAACAGGGGGAATCAGGTCAGACTACTTTTATTTGCCATCTGCTCTGTGCCAGGCCCTGGGCTCAGTTCTGGGGCCACAGAGTGCACGCTGGCCAGTCTTCGTCCTCAGGGGACCTACAGCCTGGTGGGGCGAGACAGGCAGGTGAGGAAAAGATTCTTTAATACAGTGTGAGGGTGCTAGGAGTGGATTAAACTCTAGGGAATGATAATTCTCAGAAAAGCACCCGCTCTCCCAGCTGATGATGGGGGATGGAAGGCTTCCTGGACGACAGGACATCCTACAGAGGAAGGCCGGTGACTTGAGAAAGACAGGGACGAGAACAGGAAAGAAAAGTTTCACGGATTCCAAGAACGCCATATGAGGCCACATCTGCCAATAGACTCGGGAAAAGCTGAGAACTCCTGGGATGGAGAAAAGTTTCTATCAGCAAACATGGGTAACAGAGCACTCCCTCCCTCTGACAGACCCTGCCCTCTCTTTGCAACTGCCCGGCTGCCTGCCTCCACCCCATCCTTCCCCATCCTCAGACCCAGGAAGAATGGCTAATGGGCATGTGTGTGGTGCTTTCCTGGCCCCTCAGTACCTGGGTCCCCAAGTGAGAGAGAGGAGCCAACACTCAGCGCCATTTTTAACTGTTTTAATGAAATTTTCCAATATCTTTTTGAGCTGTGAATCATGACTCACTCCATGTGAAATTAAGTAGTAGGTAAACCTTGAAATAGAGTGTGTTCTGTCTACAGAGAAGACTCCACCATGGCTCCCGGTGAACTTGGGGTTGGAGGGAACAGGCTCCTGGGTTGGGAGTGGGGCGCAAGGCAACATCTAACAGCATATGCTCCTGACCTGCGGGGCTCTGGCATCTCCCCACAAAGAGACCAGGAGAGTCTGTATTTGGCCTGAAGGCCTTTTCCAAGAGTTTTTCATATTTGTCATCATGGAATCTAAAACATGAACCCTTTTACCCAGAAATGTGTTTACTGGAAACAGTCATCAAATGCCCAAGGGGGGAACCCAAGGGAGGAGTGTCTCTTGGCTAAAATTCTGCTTTTCCATTTCTCCCCTTTGTTTGAACAAGTCCCCACCTCCACCCCACCCCTTTTTCCACCTCTTTGCAATGACCTTTCTAACATGGAATGGCATTCATCCCTGGCACTTCATGGCCTGGGATGGGACTTTGTCCCCATTTCACAGGGAAGGAAACCAAGGTACAGAGATGTCCTGGGACTTTTGGGCTCAGATTTGCAATCGGATTCCCAGCTTCATGCCCAGGGATCTTTCACCCCTGTTGCTGGAGTTTTCCCTAGGAATCTGCCCTACTCCCCATCTTCCTTCCACTGAATCTGAATCTTCCTTCCACTGAATCCCAGCCTCCCCGATCCTCCTGAAATCGGGCCTGGGAGGGGATGGCCCAGAGGCTTCTCTCGCTTAGAATCAGCTCAGACCTCAGTGGGTGAACCACAGGCTTCGAAGCTGGGCTGCCTGGATCAGGCCCCACTCAGCCTCTCCCCACCTGTGGGATCCCCTCGTTTCTCTGTGTCCCCCTGGGGGAGGAGAAGCTACAGCAGCCACTTCTGGCATTGTTATGGGGATTAAATTAATCTATTGACAATGATTTCTTGGGATAGTTCCTGACACACAGTAAGTCCTAGTTAATGTCCATTAAAAGAAAAAGTCCCCAGTATGTTGGGTAACTTTGCAGAGCCAACAGTGGTGGGCGCAGGGATAGGTCCAAGGCCACTCTTCTCCATGTGACTCAGTAGGGAGCCCGCAGGTTACTCAGCTGCTCTTTGATGAGTCTTTCATCATGAACATTCCATAGCCTTGGGTCAGGAGGCAGGAGGTGAGATTCTAAAGCTCTGTGTCATTACGATAGAGCCTCTGTCCTCACATAGCTGTTGGCCTGGCTAGTGTGCGTGCTTCTTTGGGTCAAGGCCATATTCTGTTCCTCTCCTAAATCGTAGCACCAGATCCAGGGCCTGGATGGCAGGAAGTGCCCAGTCTATACATTTTGAGTTGAAGTGTTAGACTCTGCTCTAGGCCTCAGTTCCCCCACCTTATACTCTGACTAATGAGTTCATGGCTGAGGACTCTTGTCAGCCTGGGCCTCTGAGAACTTGTCCTCCTCACAAGGCATTTCTGGAGTGGCCATTCGGAGCCAGGACACTAGAATACTCCTGCTAGGAGAGAACCAGAGTGGGGTCAGAAACACGGGAGCTGTTGTGGGAGTCACAGGCTAGAGGGCCCCAAGGCTCAGAGTTTTGGGGACAGGGAGAGCCTGGAGAGAGTCCTCATGACCGGGTGGGTGTGATTCCTGGCAGAGGCCAGGGACGCAGGAAGGACAGGGTGGGTGCAGGTTCGTGGGCCCTGAAACTTAGGCAATTTGGGGGTCCTCTTCACAACATTATATAAAAGCAGAATTAGATATGGAAGGAAATATGTATTGAGGATAAAACAAACCATAACAAAATCAGATAAAAACTGCCGAGCACCATAATGATCACAAACCCCAGAAAATCCACGATAGTTTTATTAGCTAATTGCCTGTGACAACTCTATAATACTGTTTCCTACGTTTTCTTTTTTTTTTTTAGTTGCCTCTTTTTTTCTTGTTTTGTTTCTATATTTTAATTCTTCCTGTATTGATTGGGGTGACGTTGGATAAGGAAATTAGATGGTTTTCAGGTGGACAATTCGATAGTAGAGCACCTGTGTGCTGTATCATGTGCTCACCGCCCCAAGTCTGTTTGCTTCTTCATATGGCAAAAATTTTATGATGTCATTGTCTACACAGAGAATTTTGTAATATGCAGCAAAATATAATAAAAATAATAAAATATAAAATTTTATATTATTCTCCTTATAGAGGAAAATGATTTAGTCTTTAGCATCAAATGGCTAATCTTTTTTAAATAAGTATTTATACTTCAGAAAGTGTCTGTTTCACAATTGTGAATTTTGGGGAGACCTCCTTCCAGCTCCTTTCATAGGAGAGCTGGAAGATGTCAAGCCATTCTTTTGCAGTGATGAATCTTGTATTCTTTAGTGGTGACTTTCACTGATACATTCGTCACTGATACCCCTGTACAGTGACAGGGGTACAGTGGTGTGTTGTAAGGTCTAGACTGTATTCGTAGACTCAGTACTTCACGTAATGTTCCTTTAGCTGGATAGCAGACATGCCCATGACCACCGCACTGCCACTGGTCAGGAGGGGAGAAGCCAAGGGGACGTCAGACTGGGAGGGACCATGTTCTTGACTAATCGCCACTAAAATAGCTTACTTTGGCAAGTTTTATAAAACCAGGTGAGCCCATTGCTAAGGCCTTGGAAGGAGCCAGCAGACTGAGGGCCCAGAACTTTAAATTCCATTAACCTTCTGGAAAATCCAGTTCTGCCCACGGGAGAGAGGGACCAAGGGCCAAGCAATGGCTTTCTTTGCAACTTTGTTCCACTTTGTGGGATAAAGGACGGGACAGAAAGCTGTCGTTCCGTTCTCACTGACCTCGACAGGCCTCTCCTCTCTCTCTCCCCTTGGCCTTGCCTTTCCACGTCTTCCCCTTTGCTCACACTGAACCTTTCTGAGACAAAGCCATCTGCCCAGCTCTCTGCCTGCCCTACTCCTGGTCCCATCAGCCCTAGCACACCTCAGCACCCCAGGGTCCCAATGTCCTCCCTTCTTCTCTTTCATCTTCATCCGAACAAGTTTAATCTAACTTCAGGTTTCACTCCAACACGGCTTCCTATGATCCAAATTATTATTTCTCCTGTCAGTGCCCTTTTAATAACTCATTTGTGTTTCTCTACACCTGCTTTTCCTGCTCCACTCTGAGCTCCTGGAGGGATCAGGGACCCTGCGTTAGCCACCCCAGGTCCCATGGACAGCCCCCCTCGGAGGATTCACACAGGTGTTGAGCACATATCTATCGTAAGAGGTTTGAAGAATACCACAGCATCCTGACTCAACCGAAGGGATTTTTACTTCAAGTAGCCCAGTAACCAATTAGGATCCACCAGGCAAATATTTATGAGACAATTACTTTCAAAAGCATCATCATGGATTATAGTATTACCTGTGCCTAAATAAACACAGGGAAGGAATTGGAGGCTTTCAAAAGTTCACTTCAACTTAAAATGAGATTAGAAATAATGACAGGGTGCTGGAGGAGCTACTGGGAATGAAGAAGGAAACAAAATAAAACCCAAGCCTGGTCCAAATGCACACCCCAGACACCCTTTGAAGCCCTTGCCCATGCAATTAGAAACTGATACAGCCGGAAAGACACAGGCGCTCCTGAGCTTCCAGATTTCTCTGCACTGCTCCTCTGCGAAGGGCAAAGGAGAGGAAATCCTATCCCTGTGCTGTGGGCCCCACTGCAGGGAGACTGCCCCGCTCAGGACCCAGCAGGGCCCAGAGGGAAGCAGGAACTCCCTGTACAGGGCCTTCCGGCTGCAGAGTGGGCCAGACCCTGGCTCTGAATGGCAGCCCCACTGCTCCACTGCGCCAGGAGTCAGGATACATGGGTCTTAGTCCCAGTTCTGGGCTGAATCTACTTTTGGAGCAAATCACCACGTTCTCTGGGTGTCACATTTCTCGGTAGTCACAGCCTCGTGCTGTGCCTGCGCTATGCCAACCACCTGCCATGTGTGGGGGCTGCAGACAGGAGCCCCGCAGAGTCCCCACCCAGGAAAACTGGGAGTGGAGACCCGGGTGGTGGCAAGCTCCAGGGGGAAGAATCCCCTAGAGGAAGCGACTTATCTCCCAGATAAGAAAGGGATGTGTTCAGAAGAAAAACAATTTGAAGGAAGACATTCCAGAAAACAAGGAAAGAACAAACAAAGGGTTGGAGATCTTAAGCAACTCAGTGTGCGTGGAAACAGCAGAGAATGTTGGAAAATGGGACTCGTTTGGGATTAAAGTTTTAGAATAAGAAAAGAAAAAGGGACTAACAGCCCCATGGCTATCAATGCATTCTATGGAACAAAATGATTGAGTGGTTATGAAAATGCTTTGAAATGTATAAAATACCCTGCAAATGCAATTTGTGATTACACACACACGCACACACACACACACATACCCATGGGCTATGCTCTACCGGTGGTCTTAGCAGACCACTGTTACTCTTAGAAACTCCTTTCTTTGTGTAGTTCCCCATCCTTGTCCTGGCTTCATTTCACAAATATTCTGTTTTTCAGCTGAGGTTCAGTATCTGTCATTCTAATCTCCAGTCAAGGCTAAAGTCTCCTGTTTTCACAGCATGGAGTCAAGGAGGCTCTGGAAACCTGAGGGAGGTCAAGGTTTCCTGGAGGAATTCTTGTGATGCTCTTCCTGGAATTCGCCATGCCTTGGAAAGAGCTGCTCACTGGGAGGCCCAGGGAGAGGCTGTGAGCCACAGTCAAGAGGGAGACGCCCACCTCTGCATTTTTCTGGGCTCCTTCCTGTGGCAGACCGAAGAGCCTTGGAGTGGGAATTGCAAATCTCTGCTTTGCCAGCAATTTCTTGAGTCACTTCCTATCCTAGGGAAGGCCTCCATTTCCACATCTTCAAACTAATGGGGGTGATGTGATCTCTAAGGTCCTCTAGAAATAGTTCTATGTTCGCAGTAGCTCTTTCTTTCTGAGACCACCGATGTCATGTCTTCCAAAGCCCTGGAGCCCCTCCTGTCCCTGCCATTAGCCAGTTATTGAATGTTTGCTGTCCCCTGTAGAGGTAGAACTGAGCTGGACATGGCAGAGAGAGACACATATGTCTTCTCCATTTGCAGGAGCTTTGTCTGCCTTCCAGTTGCTGGTCGAGTCACTAACGTTCTCTACGTCATCTGAAGGGAAATGATAATCTCTGTGAATCTGCTTCCCCATTTATCAAGTGGAGATCGTAGGAATACAAGACTTCTGTCTTGTCCACCCCTT
Source organism: Carollia perspicillata (assembly GCA_004027735.1). Lineage (NCBI taxonomy): Eukaryota > Metazoa > Chordata > Mammalia > Chiroptera > Phyllostomidae > Carollia > Carollia perspicillata. The sequence goes on from PVKM010025158.1 coordinate 9,571, forward strand.
GAGTCTTCTTGCAGGCTTGGGAACATCCAGCAGGCCCGTGTGGTTCCTGGATTCGTGCTCTTCCTGCGTTGCTTGGCCTGGCTGCTCCTCACCCTTGCACCTCTGAGGATAAAGTTCTAAGAAGCAGGCAGCTCAAGGAATTGAAGCCCCATATGGGGCTTGGAACGGAGACTTTACAGCCATGCTCTTTGAGATGCAGTGAGGCAATAAAACTTTGACCGAGGTCTATTATCTTTTTCCACCATTAAGTCACACCCCATAAGATGTCTTGAATCCTGGCAACATTTTGCCCATTTGGATCTGTTTTTAGTTGTTTTGTAAACAGTATGATTTCAAAGACTCCCACCCTTCCCACCTCCCCACTTTTTGGTGTTCTGGCAGCTTCTAAATGCTTTTCTCAAGCCACTTGACAAAGGCCTGTCACGGATGTCTCTCTTTGACACGTGAAGGGACCATGTTTCAGAGAAGGTAAATCATTTTCTCAGGGAAAAGATCTCTGCTTGAAAGAATGAGTTCTTTCTGCTATTCCTGTTTCAAACCATCTCGAGAAAAACCTGACCAGCACATTGTGTGAATATTTTAGGCCGTACAAGGAGCAACAGTTCTACAGGGGTGCTTTGCTTGGCACTGTCCATGGAGGCCTGGGCAAGTGGTAAATGTATTTTTTGTAAATCAGACCCTATTTTTCATGCGTTAAGGGAGCGTATTCTGTAACGATTGTCTCCAGTGAATCCTTTGGTGAAGTGAGGACTTTTTCCTGCGACGTGAACAATATCTGTTTAATTTATCTGCTTCCTGGGCTGGAGCTTTCTACACACTACTTTTTTTCTCAAATGGAATCCTGCAGGCATTTGTGCAGCATTTGATCTTGATTCTTTATACAATAATAGCAGAGACAATGATGTGAAGATCCACGTAAGATTGCAATTAATTGTACAAATAAAGAAAGGTCATTTTGAACTAATTCCAAGTTCTTAGCCTAGTATTTGAGGCTCTTTATGGTCTGGCCAAAACTCTCTTTCCAGCCTCATTTCTTACCTTCTTAACATACCTTCTGTTTCAGCCACCGGCTCCTTCCCCTCTCCTACAGGCCTTATCTTTCCCCCTCACTGAGCCTGCACTCACCAGGGTTCCCTCCCTGTGAATTCCCCTCATTCCGACACCACCTCTTCGGCCTGGCGTGTGTGAGCAGACATGCACACTCACGCACACACAAATGTAAATAGTGTGTGGCTGTTTAAATTTAAATGGGTAGATAAACAGAGTATGGTGCAGACATTAATAGAATATTATTCAACCTTAAAAAGGAAGGGAAATTCTGACACACACCACAGCCCGGATAAACCTGGAAAACATCACGCTGGGTAAAATAAGCCAGACACAAAGGACAGATGTTGTGTGGCCTCACTGATACAAGGCGCCTAGAGTAAGTGTTTCACACGGAGACAGAAGAAGGAGAGAGGCTCCCAGGGGCTGGGGGAGCAGAGAATGGGGAGTCCCTGTTTGGTAAGCACAGCGTTTCTGTTTGGGATGGTGAAAAGTGTCCTGAAGTGGACGGTGGTGACAGTTGTACAACAACACGGTGACCACGCGTAAGGCCACTAACTTGTACACCGAAACATTGGGCGAGAGGGGTCAATTTTACGTGGAGGGTGTTTTATGACAATACAAATAAAAGTGTATTTTAAAAATTAGAACAATGACCTACAAGATAAAATGCAGGTCCTCGGTCACACTAGCCACATTTCAAATGCTCAGCTGCCACGTGGAGCTAATGGCTGCAGGGCTGTTCAGAGCAGGGAGAACATTCTCTCCTTGCAGAAGGTTCCAGAGCGTCATCCTGTTGTTCTGGGTCCTTCCAGATCCACCTATTTTTAGAAACATTCCTTGAAGCTCCAGCCAGCTGTGAAGACTTCCTCCGTGGAATTCTTATGATTCTTTGTTTTGAGCCCTTTCAAGGATTTATCAAATTCTGCGTTGTATTTGAGGCAAATAAGCAGTCAGCTGATTCCTTGACAAAACTGCAAGCCTGTGGAAGGCTGGGTCAGAGTTTGGGGGGAACGGTGCCCTTCCAGGGTGGGGTGTGCTGGTCCCACCCCACACCCCCAGGGTCTTCCGCAGTGCCTTGCAAACTCAGCAGTGCTAACCTGACAGGCAGACAAATGGCAAGACACAAACCTTTTATGTCATGGTCCTCGCTGAGAACGTGATTCCATCTTACATATTTCAGGAGTCATTTGAAGATGACGTATTTGTCTTCCGTGAATAAATTCGTATCACAGTTCGTGGGCCATACGTTAGATGCCTTCTGTGTGCTCCTTTGGGAACGAAGGGAGCGTGCTCTTGGGAACTTTGCAAATGAGATAGAATTTTGTCCTATGTATGTGTGAAGTCACTTCTCAGCTAGCTATTGAAGCGAGCTGCCAAGTCTTTCTTCCAGAAACAAATGGCAAAGTCACTTTGTTTTCTGTAACACAAACCCTTCTGCAACAAATAGAGTCCTCCTCTGCTCATTATCTTGTCATTAGAACCTCTGGCTTGATGCGGTTCTCTATAAAATCAACCCGAGTCCTTATTCATAAAGAGGAAAACGCAAACGCGGGCTGGACCACGTCTGAAAGGGACCCAGTGTAAAGAGAGCTCTCTTTGCCTCTTGAGATCGATGATGAGATCTCGTGGCCAGACAACATTTTTTGACTGGTAAGAGCAGAAACGACCCTCTTGAGTTACTGTTTAGTTGAATGAGGGCCTTTGTTTCCCGCAGGAGAATTAAAAACCTATGGGCCTCCCCCATGCAAACAGGAATACGTTTCACACAGCGGCGTGGGGATTAAATGACTGCATCATGAACAAAGCCAGAACAATGCCCGCTCGCGTTTTAATCATCTACCTGGCCTTCCAGTGGAGGAGCTCTCACAGAGAACTGGAAGATTAGGTGAGCGGTGGCTTCCCGCAAGGGCTTTCCCTATGGCTCCCTGCTCCTTGGTGAGAGTTGAGTCTGCAAGGGGGGAAGTAGAGGGAAACGGCCTGTTTTCTGCTCGTCAGGTGGGAACATAGAGTCTGGGATCTGGAAGGCGTCCCTGATGGGGTGGGGCCCTCATTTCGCACGTGAGCAACGTGAGGCCTGGAGCGAAGGCACTTCTGGGGTCACCCACGGAGCAAAGAGCAAAACTGATATTCCGCGTCCACACCTGACTCCAGGCCAGCGTATTTGGGCAAAATTGGCCACCGGACATTTTTGAAACTCAAAATGACCTCCAATTTTTAAAAGCGATTCAGGATATACATTTGAGAAAGAAACATAATCCATGGCAAAAGATGAATGTGGTAAGATTGAGTTGTAAGACCGAGTGGAAGGGTGTAAAGCGGGAAATCTCCAAGACTCTCCCCTTGGAGAGTCCCAGCAGAGGGGTTCTGCTGGGCGACACCCCTTTCTGTGCCCCCTTTCTGCGCTTGCGCGGCAGGGAGAGCGCTCTCAGCCCCTGGGCTGGTTAGGATAAAGCGAATAGATGGGAAGGTGCTGCAGGGAGTTGAAAGTGTAATTATCCACGTGCAACTGCTGCTTTGTTCGGTGGGAAATGGGGAAGGATGAGAAAAGGATGAGGGCCTGCCCTCTGAGTGAAGACCTCCATTTATAGACAGAGCGGGTCTTACAGATAGTTGGCCTAAGAAACGTCCAAACCTGCAGATAATTTTTACGGGTTTATTTGAGCCCAACCGAAAATGGCATACGACAGGGAGCAAGATCCTAAATGCTCTCGAGAGTAACAGTTTGCCTGCTTCTTTTGTACATTTGAAATTAAGGAAGGGATGTAAGGAAGCTTATATGAGGTGGGAGAAAACAAGGCAGGGAATGGGTGTGAACAGGGTGAGCCAGCGAGCGTGCTGTGCGGACAACGTACAACGAGGGGGTATTAACGCCCTGTTCTGTGCGTGGGCTGCCTCTCTGTGTGTGGCCAGGTCCCTTGACCTCTTCGTGAGCCTTGGTTTACCTCTTTGTAAAGTGGGCCACTGATCTCTGCTCTGGGCCAGATCAGACTGGCCCACTGATCTCTGCTCTGGGCCAGATCAGACTGACATCTTTTGCAAACTGTGGAGCAGCTCACAGAGGTGACAGAGGTCACAGAGGACGGGAACCGGGTTTATTTTGAGCTCAGCCCATGGGTAGCTATATGCGATGTCAGTCAACACACCAGGCCTCAGTTTCCTAATCTTTAACATTATCATTATTTTTTTAATTGTCTTTTAGGGAGAGAGAGAGAGAGAGAGAGAGAGAGAAACATTGATTTGTTGTTCCACTTATTGATGCATTCATTGGTTGATTCTTGTATGTGCCCTGACCAGAGATTGAACCTGAAACCTTGGTGTCTCTGGACAATGCTCTATCCAACTGAGCTACCTGGCCAGGGCCTCAGTTTCCTAATCTTTAAATGAAGGTGCATGAAAAGATGATGTTGAGAGAGAGAGAGAGAGAGAGAGAAGGGGGGGTCGTGGAGGGGAAACTCCCTAACTGTTGTTTACTGAAGAGCGAGGATGCATCGCGAGGTCCAGGCCTTCTGAGTGGTCTGTTCCTGTTATCCAGGGAGGACTGTGGGGCACACTGGGAGGAGCCGTCTGAAAGGATGTGTCAGGGAGTGGAACCGCCACTGTGCTCTTGTTCCCCTTTCTCAGGCCCAGGGCATGCTGGGAGAAGACTCCCCTTGCTGTGTGACAGAATGAAGGTCACAGAATTCAGGATTAAAGAGAGCTCGAAGTCATCCAGTCCCCCTGCCAGTCGGATGCTCTGTGTCCTCTGTGTGATGTCCCTGTCAGCCAAGACATGGATGTACCTGCTCCAGGTGTTCCATTTCCCCTTTGAACAAGGACTACAGGAAGCCCTTTAGTTTTGAGATCTGTCCAAGTGCCAAGAATTAACATAGAATGTCCTTCAGCTGAAACGCCTTCCTTCTATCCCAGCCTGTCTGTATAGCCACTTCAACTTCACTCAATAACAGGCGTAACACCAGCAAACACAAAAAGTACTTACAGTATCCTCACCGTGGGCCTCACAGTGTCTTCTGTGACTTACAGATTATTTCATGTGATCGTCACGACAACCCAGGGGATGGGTGTTGTGTTGTTATCATCCCTATGTTACAGAGAAGGAAACCAGAGCGCAGAGAGGTTAGGTAGTTTGCTAAAATCCACAGTTAGTACGCTTTGGCATCTTGAACGCTCCAGTGATGAGGCCTGCCCTCCTCCTGGGGCCTTAGAGCTGGCCCTGATCACAACGGGTGGAGGTGCTTTCTCCCTAGCACTTTATGTGTCATTGTCACCTGGCGTTTAGCACTTTCTCCTTAATAGGAAGCCTTGGTATCTGGGATTTAACTTCTTGGGGTCAACCAGCCAAAACCCCAATGACAACCCAGCCCCGCAGACAAGCGCATTTAGTGGAGATAGCAATCGGGACTGTGCGGGAGACCAGCCCAGTGAGTACCATTTGCATCTCAAAGAACCTTTGTGGTTTTCCACTGATTTCCAATGCTCTAACTACAGGGCAGGGCTCCCTGGTATTTGCAATTCTGTGGGTTTGTAAAGGAGTGGGAGCTGATCTCTGGACCTCTTCACCTCAGGAGAGCCTCATACCACCTAACTCAAGGCCTTTTGCCTACCATTCAATTTAAGAAGTTTCTAGTTTAGTTTAGGGTAGCTTTTTAAAATTTTGCCTACTGTGCGTAAGACTTCAGACGTCTGATGACATCGTGAAAGATACTTTTAGTTTTGAGGAACTAAATATTAAAAATCTTGTTGGTTCCAAAAGACAGGGAAGGTATCCATCCAGTTGCTTCTTTTTGCTGCCTTATCTGCCGTGAATATTGTGACTGGCATCCTGGGCACATCTCTGCCTGTTGTTCTGTTCCCCGAGGCCACACCTCTCTCCCCTGGGGTGTGACTTCACTCCAGTCTCCCAGAAGGAAATCCTTCTCAGCTCCTTCACCCCAGTGATGCCTTCCCAGACCCCCCCGGCCAAACAAACCGCTGCCCTGCGTGCGGCCAGCAGCCTCCCCAGTCCCTCAGGGTCCCTCTTGCTTCGTCTCCTTCCTCTCCAGCACCGCGCCCAGTGCACGGCTCACAGCCGGTGCTCATTTGAACCGAATCAAATTAACCCTAATTGAAATAAATCTAATTTAATCTTTGTTCCCGGGTTTGCTCTGCTGTAGCGCTGTGGGATGGGAAGAAGAGATCACTTCCTCTGTCCGAACTCAAGGCAAACATACTCTTCCCTTCCAGAATGTTCCCTGATTTGTACTGAAGGGAGATAGGTAAGAGAGCTGCTCACGCCCTTGGGCCTGTGATGGGTTTAAGAATTTCATGCTCTCCCTCCACCTGGATCTCCGAAGCCTTTTATAAGAGTCGACACCAGAGAATCTCTGTCCCCCACAAGCCATTTCTCTTCTGTGCCTACAAAGGATAAAGATCTATTTGTCTCTGTGTGTATGTTACAAAAAATGAATGGGGATTTAATTACAGCGGCTCATTTCCTAAAAGGAAGTCCTATTTACGATGCACCATATGTTTTGCCAGTGGCCCTACCCCTGAGGGCCGGAGTCTTGTGTGATCTCCTCAGATAAGCAGGGTCAGCTTGCCTGGCCTGGCCCCGGACCTGGGAGGACAGGCCGAGTGGTCCAGGAAGTGGGGAGGGAGACGTAGGTGGGCTCCCTGCTGGGCAAGCTCACAGGACCGGAGACCCCAGGAGCACCAGCCAGAGACCAGGGGAAGCTGCCCAGCTTCAGAGGATGGAATCAGAGGCTCAAACAATTTGTGATGATTAAAAATCGCCTGGCTTTTTTCATCTACTAAAGTGGCTCTTGAGGGGGAGAGAGTCTTTCTCTGATCCTTCCTTTCGTGGTTTTAATTCCCCCACCGCCACTTCTGAGACAGCGCAGATGGCTCACTGGAGCTCCCAGTCCCTTCCAGCGAGGGATGCGGGGTGGAGAGGCGGAGCTGGGGAGGAGGTCTGGCTCCATCCCTCTGTCGTTCCCTCCCTGGACACTCCATTCTGCTTTAGCTTTGGTAGCGCCTACGGTTTTAGGTGCTGGAAGCCGAGGGTGTTCCTTGAGGATGTCTCAGCTGTGCTTTAGTGCATTTGCTGGAACCTGCTGGAACCTGACTCCACTGATGCGATTTATGACGGGGAGGTACCTTTCCCACCCAGGTTTCCTTTTCTTTCCAAGTCCCCTTCCCCCTTTCCAAGGTGTTCTGTTGCTGTTGCCTCCTCTCTCCAGCTCACTTTCTAAACTCGCTTGTCCCCCTTTCTCATGTTCCCTACCCCTGTACCCCTGATGCCCTCCCTGCACTGCTGGGGTGTCAGTGATGTTTCCCCCTTCACTCTGGCACTCATTCACTTGCTGTGATCTTTAAAATATGATCTATCTGAATTGGGGAGGGGCATGAAGTAGTGACACCCTAATCTCTAAAATGTCCCTTCCAGCTCTCACACTTGATCATGCCAACTAGCCAATGGTCACGTCTTTCCCACTAAGGGTTTAGCAGGTACGCACCTTCTCGGAAGCAGGAAGGAGTTAGGCAAAGCCACCAGAAATCAAGTCACCTCCTGGGAGGTTAAGAACTTGATGGAGATGAGAACAGGAATTGCCAGTCCTTGGACAGGGGTCCTGGAAGGCTCCGGTGCTCCCAGACCTGGGCTTTCATTGTAGAAACAACGGTGGGGTTGAAGGAGGGACTGGTGGCCGGCTGATGAGAGCGTCTGCATGGGGCCGTGTGTGCTTGCTCTGTCCATGAGATGGAGAGGACAGGTGCTCACTGTGGCCAGCCATCTCCCCCAGGGGTCCTGGGAGCTCCTGGAAGACAGGGTTGACCTGTTCATCTCTCTCTGTCCGTGGGCGTGGAGGACATTCTCAGGAAATGCCCAGTGGACACTGCAATCAGAGCCCACCCTACCTTCCTGCTGCGCTGGCCCCCACAATCCTCCACCTGCTGTGCAATCCCACCACGCCCCTGGCCTCGGGACACAGCTGCCCTTCGCCCTCCCAAGGACTGAGGCCAGGACTTTTTCAGGTTCCTCATTTCCACATTGTGATGAAAAGTTTTAGCCTCCTCTTCACATTATCTCCAAGGAGGAATTACTCAGGATTTAGGTCCATTTAAAAGAGCACTCTTCTAATTTCCTGGAGCTTGGAGCTCCATGAGGTTCTCGCAGGTACCCCTCTCTAAGTATAAGGTGGCTTGATCCCAGATGCCTTTTGCTAATTAGAAACCCCCTTACTTCTTCTGCCACACAGGAACCTGGGACATTACATGATCCTCTGAAAAGCTAGGTAGGTTTTTTAAATGTATTTTTAGCTGAAATCAAAGAGTGAGATTTTTGCTTCACTTTGCAACCGTGATGCTGTGCTGGCCTTCACCTCCTCACCCTCTCCTGCCTTACTCTTCTCCTCTCCTGACTCTCCCTCTTCTCTGTCTCTCCTCTCTCTTGCTGTCCTCCTGCTGCTTCTCCTGCAGGCAGGTCTACCTAGGCTGCATGTGAGTGTGCGTGCATGCACGTGTGCATTTGTGTACGCACGTGTGTGAGTGCATGTGTGTGTGTGTATGGGTGGATAGGTGTCAGGATGTGTGGGAGTGTGGGATCCCCCTCCCACCCAGTGCAAAGCAGCCATGCTGCATTGCTGGCTGCTCATTGTTCAGTCTCCGTCTCCATGGTGACGGGAGCAGCTGCTCCATTCTGGGCCTTGGCTTGGCTGTGCCGGCGGCCAGCCCGCCTGTCTGCCCTCCCATCCGCCTGCCCAGCCATGGGAGCTGCCAGCTCTTCACCCTCCCGCTGCCCACAGGCCCTGCCAGGCTGGGCGCAAGAAAGCGTGTTTACTAACACCATCCACACGGCTCCCTGGGCACCGCAGCTCTGCCCAGAAGATGTCAGGCTGAGGGCACCAGGAGGTGGGCCTGGAGCCAGACTGTCTGCAGCCCAAGAAACACTGTCCCTGGCCTGCTGCTCCCTGGCCTGCCATCAGCCAGGCGAGAGCTCCCAGCCTCGAGGCACAGCCGCAGGCACTGGGGGGCATATGAGGCCCCAGCCATGCCCTCTCCAAAGTTATTCTTGCCCTTTCTAGAATGCCTCCTGCACGTCCCCAGCCTCGGCACCCACTGTACTTGTGTCTTTCCGAAGGGTTTCCTGACAGCTCCACCCTCTCGGCTGCCTTGTCGCTGCCTGACTCGTGGAACTCCCAGACAGAAGTAAAGGCTGTGCGGTTGGAGGTGACCTCGAAGATGTCTCAGTCCGGTGGTCTCACGGAACAGATGAAGAAAAGGAAGAACGGTGGGGAGGTGGAGGTGGGGGACTTGTAGAAGTCACAGAGCGGATCATAGGCAATGCATGGACACCCTGCCCACCCAGGCCACGTCGGGGCACCATGCCGTCCTATGTTGGCCCTTCTCAAGGTAGGGTTTGGCCTTGGCCTGTGTTCCATGAAGCTCTGAACCCCCTTTCTCCCCTTCTCGCCCTCCCCTTTTATAACACCCCTCTTCCCTCCTCACTCTCTTCCTCCCCTCACTTTCTCTTTGTCTCTTCCAGCTGCTTCTCTGGGGAAGGCTGGGCTCCGTGTGCTGCAAGTGTGTTGTGTAAGTGTGTATGTGATGTGTGTGTGGCCTTTGAGATGTGAAGGCTATTTCTCCTCAGAATTCTGACTCAGCATTCAGCCCTGGTGGGGCCTCTATTGACAAGTTACTAAAAACCAAGTCAGGAGCATCAGCGCCAAGGGCCTGATGCCTTGACTGTTTGCCTGCTCCCCTACCCATAAGGCCCCAGGCTCCTCCAGGCTCCTCTATTGCCCAGAGTTGCTCCCTGGGCTGGGGTCCCACAGGGACTCCCTCTCTGTGCTCTCCTGAGAGCCCACTGCCCTCTGACTAAGAATGTCTCCCCTTGGTGGGTCAGCCACACTGCCTGATCGCTCATGGTATTTCCTTAGGAGCCCCTGGTGTGTGCAGACGTGAGTTCCATGTCAGCTCTCTCTGGTTCCTCCCATTCACTGTGGGCATCTCTCAAGTACCTGCTAGGGCAGGTGCTAGGAATCCAGATACAGGCTGGCGAGGGCCAGTCCTTGACCAGACATCTCTGTCTACATTTCCGTCGGCCCCTGCCTGTGCTGAAATCTGACATGTCCCTTCAGGCTCTGAAAGCACACATTCCATCACCCCACCCCTGGTGAGGGAGAGGTCTGAGATCTGTCACAGGGAAGGGATTGGGTGACCGTGTCCTCTCTCTCAGGTGTCTACACCCCCAATCTGATCTCAGCTGTGGAGTTAGGTTCTACAGGCTGCTGAGTCCCCAGGAAAGGATCTCAGGCCTCAGCAAGCATACAGGGAAATATTTTTGGGGGAGCATTTCCAGGTTTGTGTCTGGCTACTTGCAGTCTCCTTGGGGCCCTGAGACAGATCTGGGGTGAGAACAGATCTGCTGGGAGGATTAGATGGGGTCCTTCTGCAGGCAGCCCTGGCTGCGGTCTGGAAGATGGAGAAGCTGTCCCGCTGGTGAAGAGCTGGCTCCTTGGGCTGGGCAGTAGTGCTGGAAGCTC
>PVKM010025159.1:0-20106 GCA_004027735.1 Carollia perspicillata
CTTCAATCCCAGCTCTATTTCTTGACTCTCTCACAGCAGGAAACTCCCTTTAGGATTGGAACAGAAAGGCCCTGGCTCGCAGGATCTAACGGAGCTGGCCAGTGACAGGGCGGTAGGAGCGGAGATTTAAGACATTCTTTCCGGGACTTTATAACCCATACCTGTAACTTCTTAGATTCTAATAGTCTCTTTTCACTTGTTTGTGAGGGATAGGTCAAGCAAATTCATCATATTTATTGACCATCTTTTATACATAAAACAATTTGTGGGAGAGGGAGAGGACACAAGAAGCCAGCTCTAGAAATGATCAATATTGTTGAGCAAAACCAATAGCTAAGCCTGTTAGCAACGGACAGCCAGTGAGGGTTTTCCAGGGGCAGATCTCATCCAGTGCACGATGAGATCTGCATGTCAGGAGGGTCGTCCGGGAGTAGAGGTGAGCTCAGAACCGTGGCGACTATGTCAGAGGCAAGAACCAGTGCTGATCTGGATGAATGGAGCCGCAGCAGAGGTGGGTGCCGGAGCTGCCTGATGGATATTTTGGGGAGTAGACTCAACAGATATGGTGATTCGTGGAATGGGAAGTTCAAAGAGAAGAGGAGTCAGTTGAGCTTTGCAGCCAAGATGTTGAACACAGATTGTGGAGCCAGTTTAGGAGAGGGGATTTTGATTTGGATGTGACTATGGGACATCTAGGCAGTGCACAGTAGTCAGATGGAAATAACGACCATCGAGAGCACAGCAGACAGTTGGGGGTGAGAAAGAAAGATTTAGGAGTCACCAGGGTAATGGAGGATCAATGAAATAACCACATTCAAAACTATTGTACCAGGATATCTTCCCAAGATGGGGGCAATGCTCACAATTTGTTCCTTCCCGTCTTCAGCTATAGAGATCCTCAAAAAGAGGAAACAGAGAAACAAATACATCAAAGCAGAGGCTAGGGTCTGATTATTTACCTGTGCATGACGGCAGCAGAACTAACGATGCAGCCAGCACAGCCCCTGGCGAGTGGGAGCATTGTGAAGTACACGTGACTTTGGAAGCTGCGCTGGATTGAGGCCACCTCTGTGGAATAACTGTCTTGTGAAAATGCCGCTGCTTTGGCCAGTGTCTTCGTTCTGGGAGAAGGCGAGGTGATGGGGAGCTGACCTGGTGAAAGCGCCTTCCCTCCTGCTGTGGGGCTGTATTGTCCTGTTCATGCATGCAAACAGATGCATGGTCAAGGTGAACATGCTCAGGGCTTCTCTGAGCATTGTGAGTTAAAGCACTTGGAGGCACATCAACTTCTGGAAAGGAGCATGGTATCAGATTTTCAACAACCCACAAAGCTGGACCACAGCTGAAATCCTCTCCTAAATACCAGTGACAAACAACTGAATTCTGCTCTGTCCGTCTTGGAATTGAAGTGCACTCACTCAGTATGTTTTCAAAGGAAAATAAAAGACTGCCTTGGGATCTGTCAAGGGTTTGAAGTCAGCAAAGCTGTTGCCTGTGATTCATGCGATGAGAGGTAATCTTAAAGTGGAGCCGACCAAAGCATCCTGGCAATACACAGTGGCCCGACGCCTGGCAGGCAAAGGTCGCTCCTTGCTGCCGCTCCATTTGAGAAAGAGCTTAGATGAATGTGTAGGATTGTGGACCATGCATCTAACAAGATCACAAGCATTGTTTGAGATTTAAATTGATGCACCAAAGGATTCCTTTGCTGCCATGTAGGATGCTACGTAAAGTTCATGAGGTGGTCCAGAACGTACCAGATGAGATATTTAGGAAGGCCTCCCAAATGAAAGACGACATCTCTATCCATTGTAGAAACTCAAGGGGCATTTCTGATACAAAGACTACTCACTGTAAGCAGGTTACAAAGTCCAAGACACAGGAAAGCGTACTGCAGACCAGGTTACCTGGAGCATGCTGGGTAGGTACTGGTGCTGTCTCTGAAGACTCTGGGTGAAACTCGCTGGGTCCTGGGGAAGTGAGTCTGAGGAGGGAATTTCAGGGCTATGTAATCTGAGGGACCAGGCAGGGCTTGCCCGGGGGTGGCCTTTTTGAGACTACCAACCCCTGGAAGCTATGGAGCTCTCTTAAAAAGGTTAAGGAGGAAACAGGAGACCTGGATCAATCTTTATAGAATAGTGTGGCTGATTTACAAGGGATATCAGAGATCGCCTTGTCCTAACCTTTTCATTAACCAGAGAGATGAAGTGACTCGCCTGACACTGTCTAGACAGTGGCAGACCTGGGACTGGAAACAGAGTGGTTCCTTTGTAAGCCCAAGGCTGCCTTGTTCTTCTAGACTCGGTTATGGCAGGACGTTAGAAAGCCACAAGTACGGGAGTCACCTTGGGTAAGCTTCTGACTCAGCCACTTCTAGCTAAACCTTGGTGTGAAGGTGGGCTCTGTCTGAGGTTCTGAATCAGTACCTCATAGACTCACCAAATGGGGACAGGGAGCTTACTTCAGGGGTGCCTTTTACTGAAACTCCCTCAAATCACTGCTTATACTTGGCATTATAACAAGCTGTTGTAAGTAGCATTAAAATGTTGTGGTCAACATGCCTCCTGCCAAGGACCGGAGTATGATGACCAGCACACCTTCCCAGGGGGCAGTGTTGGAACTGGATGGGCGATAGGCTCTGCTTGGTGTTTTCTGTGGAGTGTGTACTGCTCTCATTGGGAAAATAAAACAGTCAAATAATTGTTCTGATTCGGTCATCATGACACCATTTTTTAGTAATTAACCCTGGGAAATGCTCAGAGAGGTTCTGGAAAGAAAAGCAAATGTTTTCCTCTTTCACACTGAGTGCATTTGGAATGGCTGGAGAGAGTGTATAATTATAAAAATTAGAGTATTTTAATGTGCTGGGTCCTTTGAGGACCCTCCAGAATACTTCTGAACATTGTTTCAACCGTGTTATGTTCCCTGTGACTTCAAATGGTCTGCCGTTTTACTCTCCAAACAGGCTTTGTGTTAGCTGCCCTTTGTTGCAGGAGCTAAATGGTTGTTTCTAAAGGAGATCTTTTCCCTTCACCTTATCTGAGCTGATCATTGCATGAAGATACCTGTGCCAAGTTCAAATGTGCTACTTACTAAACTACTTACAGTGTCCATCAGTTATCTCCATGGACAGAGCCTAAACCCAGAATACTTTAAAATTTAGAGTTTTGTGCTTCACTGGCCAAGAGAGAGCTGTCCAGATTTGTGCTGCCTTTATGCTGGGAGGGCTAACCATTGTGGGTCAGCCGTCCATTCCACAGTGGGAGGACAGCTGGCCATCAGCACCCAAGGACCTCGTGTTGAATTGTACCTGGACTTCTGCAAATTCACATTATCAGAATCCATAAATAGTCCTACCCATGCTCTGAAAGTCATCTTTTCATTTTGGCCGAATGTTAACTGGTCCTCAGTTGGCCTTATTTTTTAGCTTTAGGTTTCAAGGTGTTTTATGGTCATCTTTATTTCAGATTTATTTGTAATTTATTGCAGCAAAGAAGGAAGGAAACTGACAATCATTGACTGTCCACTGTTTGCTAGTCCAAAGTTGGGAAATACAGGGCATACTTCTTACCACTTTCTTTAATTTATCCTTGTCAGACACTGCTAATCAGTCATCACGCTCTTTCAGCGAACCTGGATAAGACCTCACAACCCTTCTCAGAATAGCACTTCAGGAAACCACCAATTGGCCTGAGTTGGACGTAAAAGGAAACCTCTTTGCTATTCCAGTGGTAGGCAATTAGTATTTTATATTTAATATTATCCTTGCAACAAAAGCTCAAGCAGTCCACGTTATTCCATACAGTTGTGCAAATTGAAGCAAAAATCATTTAAATAACTTGCCTAATCACACTCAGCTAGGCCCAATTCAAGGTTCTTACAGGTAAACTCCACCTGCTTGTACCACCCTGTACAGATTCTCACCTGAGGAAAGGGTGTGTACGGCCTCTGGACCAAACACATTATCAACTACAGACATCTCCTGACTTTTGAGGAGATTTTCTTCTGAAAGTTCAGATACAATAGTAATGAAAATAATCAACATCTGCATAGCACTTGGTATCTGTTCTCCTCGGGACTTTGGGAGCAGGCATTTGGAAAAGAAACCGAACACGACACAGCCTCTTGTTCCTGAGCTTGTCTATTCATTCATTCCACAAACACTGCAGACTTAGCATTGTGAGGCTGGGCATTCGGTAGATGACGGTGAACTCAGTAATCTGTGATCTGTGCTTTCATAGAACTTACAGGCTAGTGGGACAGACTGACATTTAACAAATAAACCCAAATAAGTATAGTTACAAACTGTGATGCGTTCCAAGAAAGGAAAGAACAAGGACTCCTAACAGAACATAGCAAAGAAAACTTAAATGTCATGGAATGATTGGTGAATGCGTCTCTGAGGCAAAGGCATTGAAACTGATCACCGAAGGGCCAGTGGGAACTAGCAAGGAGGAAAATTGGGAACACTCATTGGAGACAGTGATAAATCTACTCAGGGACATTTGCACAGATAACAGCAGAGGTGGCCATGTTAGAAAACACGTGTATTAAAAAAAAAGAAAAAGAAAACGCGTATAACCTGACGAAACCTAACACTCATAGCCTGCAGGGCTGTTCTCTAAAACGACCTCTCAGTAATATGGCCAGGTAACCCCAAAGTGGGAAAGACATCGTGAGCCAGAATGCGTTGCCCGCCTTGCCCCTTTGTAAATGACAGGGCACTCTCCTCCACGCTTGCAGGAGCCCATCCTGTACTTTTCAAGAAAAATAGAGGAGAAAAGTAAATAACCTTGACTGTCCGCAGCCTCAGTTCTCTGTTCACACACTAAGTGTACTGAATTGATCAAACCAGCCACCCGCCCTGACCCTCCAGTTTGAAGGATGAGGAGGCAGAGTGGTGTCCAGATTAACAGGGAGGAAAGCCAGTCAGTCAACCAATGTCGTTTGGGGTGGGGGGCAGGTGGTAATAATAGACTACTCGTGTGCAAATATTCACTTAAAAAGGGCAAACAGAAGAAATATGACAGACATTTGCAAAAAGGTAGATGACTGTATGGTTTTGAAGGAGACTCCTGCCATTGAACAGAATAAAACCACAGGCAATTAAGTAAGCGATAAAGTAAATACTAAATAATTTACTTAAGTAATTAAATGAGAGATAAAAGTGATGGGCAAAACCAGAGCTGTAGATACGAAGGGAACCTTCAGAGCTAAGAAAATAATCTAAGGGAACAGTGACTTCTGTAGAATTTAAAGTGGCAGTGGAAGCAGTGAGCAAAACAGACCTGCTGGAAGACTAAATCCTGTTACAATGGTTGTACCATCTACCTGAGCTTCTTCCCAGGGACACATTTACTGCCTGGATGCTGCCAGCTCCGCAGTGGCACCAGGGCCAGTACTAGGTCTGTGGAGGCGGGAATGGGAGAGAGATAACCCTCTCTAATGGTAGAGACACCCAGAGCCTCAGAGACTCAGGGCTCGGAAAGCGAAGGACTGTCCCATACATAACGAGTATCATGTGACTAACCAGGCAGGAAATGTAGATTTTACGTAGTTGAAAGTTATCCTTAGATAATCCACATGCAGTTGTAAGAAATAATACGGAGACTTTGTGAATCCAGTTTCCCCCATTGGTAACATCTTGTGAAACTATGGCACAAAATTCCAACCAGATACTGATCTTATTCCGATTTCTCCAATTTCACCCATGATAACGTGGGTTTAAAGGCCCTGGCACCAGGGAGCGAAAACAAGGCTCACCTCCTTGGGCTGGTTCCAGACCCCACTGCCTGCACTACGATGGCCATCAAACGATCCTATCAGCATATTGACCCACAACCGTGAAAGTGCTGAGGGAAGTGCCGGCTTGGAGAAGGCACTTGGCAAATGTTACCGCGCTCTCAAGCTGAAATCCCGCTTTGGGCAGGCCTGGTAAACGTGCTTGATAAACAGCAGTCAGCAACGATGCCCCAAGTCTCAAAACTGTACACATTGTCCAAAATGCTGAAATCGCCGTGTTCTGTGCAGGGACATGTGGGACGGAAAACAGAGGGCAGCATAATATCTTTCTCTGCAGAGAAGTAACAAGCCGTTTCCTGTGGTCCAAAGCAGGGCGTAAACACTGATGTAAAAATAACTGCCGTCACCTTTGGATGGCATTAAGGGATTGTCATCCCAGGGCACAGTGAGAACAGAGTGGTCGGCCCCTTAGTCACACTGCCTGGGTATGGGGAAGGCGCGACCGGAGAAAACGGTGGGCGGGTAGCTGGAAACAGCGCTTTACAAGGTTCTGCTGTGATCAGCCACAGAGAGAGACGGAAATCTCATGTTCGCAAATGGCCTTCCTTCGGGTACCTCGTGTGACTTGTTCCGATCACTGAGAGGAAGGGAACATTAAAAACAAATGTCCAACACAGGAAATCACCAATGTGCCGGGGAACTCGTGGGCTCTGGATACAGGCGGCGTGGTCAGTAATGAAGGCCTGAGTCATGTTCCTGTGAGCCGATCTGTGCGTTTCCAAGGTAGGTCTCCAGTACTGTGCTTCCTGAGGGGGTGCTGATTTTCAGAAATCGAATCTGTGGTCAAAAACACAACCAAACTAAACAGAAAACTTAACTAACTTGTTTATTGCTATTCTACTATAGTAGTCCCAATTCCCCCCCATTGCTCTCCCTTGCCCTGCCCTCCCCAGTCAATCCCCACCCTGTTGTCCTCGTCCATGGGTCATTTCTACTTGTTCTTTAACTAGACCCTTCCCCTTCTTTCCTCCCTTACCCCCCTCCACACTCCCCTCTGGTCACTGTCAGTTTGTTCCTTGTTTCCATGCCTCTGGTTCTGTTTTGCTCATTTGTTTGTTTTGTTCATTAGGTTCCTGTTATAGATGAGATAAAAAACTCTTTAAGAAATAGTTTATTTTCTCTCTCTCAAGCCCCTTTAATTCACATGCCCTCGTAATAATCCTACGAAACTCACTTCTTCCCACGTCTACCTAAATCTATATGAGCCACTCCCCCTTTCTCCCTTTCCCACCCATCAAGAAGATTCTGACCATCGTTTGTATTATAAAAAGAGCAGGTTTTTCAGACCAAAAATCATGTTATAATCCTGCACGTGCTGTTTGACTGGGCTCCGAAGACTGCAGTTCAGGCCTCTGACTCTTGGGCTCTGTGATAGCCGATGTGAGCACAAGCACCAGCAGACCAGTCCAGTGCAGACTTAAGCAAGATGCTTCCACTTGCCTTGTTTGGCTGCCCTGAAAGGTAATGTTTCAACTCACATCAGCTCAGTGCTTTCCCAGGAGCTGCTTTCTGATCAGTGGGCAGCGTCTTTGACAACAAAGTTTAATATAATATCCCCCTGGGACCATTATTCCCATGTCAAGGAAAATGCAGAAATGCAACCTAACACTGTTCTGGGGGCACAACACAACACAACACAACCCAACCCCTGCAGCATCAGCTCCAGTTCTCCAGTCCACGTGAGTAGACTCAGATGGGGCCAGGTCGGGTGGGGCCTTGGAGAACACCTAGTTGAGTTCCCTCATTGGATTGATGAGGGCACCAAGGCAAAAATAAAATTAGAACCCATAGTTTTATGCTTGCTGGTCTAACAGTATATGAAGAACTTCATGTATCTTTTTGATGCTTCATTTAGTTAAATAAACAGATAATATTTAAATAGATACATGAATTTTTTTTCTATGTGGGATGGTTAATCTTGAGCCTGCAGGGAGTAAGCTGGCCCCAGATTTCTCCAAGTCCAATTTCTTTGCCTCCCATTCTTACGTGTCCAAAGACAGGGAACCACAGACATGCCTTTGTAAGAGGATGATACATGAATTTTTTTAAAAAAAATTTTATCTGTTTATTTTTAGACAGAGGGGAAGGGAAGGAGAAAGAAAGGGAGAGAAACATCAATGTGTGGTTGCCTCTCATGTGCCCCACTGGGGACCCACCTGCAACCCAGGCATGTGCCCTGACTGGGAATCGAACCTGTGACACCTTGGTTCTCAGGCTGGCACTCAATCTACTGAACCACACCAGCCAGGGCAGATACATAAAATTTTAAAACATGCCCACAAATGGGCTTTCACAAGAACTCTGGGAGGTAGATACTATCATTATCGTCATCTGAAGATAAGAAAATGAGGCTTAGATGAGTTATGTGACCCGTCTAATGTTCAGTGCTCCAGATAGTGGCAGAGCTAAGAGTGAATTCAGGTTTTTGACTTCAAAAAACCCTGTTATCTCCAGTGATAGAAAAATCAAGCAGATACTTTCAGGCATCTTTGAGCATGGTGCATGTCTTCATTTGTAAAACAGTTGCTTTTGTAAAAGAAGTAAGCAACTCTTCAAGTCCTATGTCATTGTCACAGTAAGCCGCAATGCTACGGTAGCATCTGTGTTGTTCAGTGGTTTGATACCTAGGGTAGCCGAGTACTAGCTCTGTGATTTTGGGCAAGTTCTTTAAGCCTCAGTTTTCTCATCTGACAAAATGGGACATTAATGTCAATTGTACGGGGCCGTTACAGGAGATGACAAATTTAAAGGCTTAGCGCAGTGCCTGTCATGTAGTACTGCTCAACAAATTGGGCTTATTTCTGGTGTCTAGAGGAGGGAGGAAAAAGGAGGTATGGAAGCTCAAGGCAGGGCAGTGCTTCTAGAGGTTACAGGCAGGAATGGTGCTCTGGGACAAAGCTGCCCTTGAGGCTGTGGGTTCCCAATGACTAACTCTCCTGCTAAAAGACTCAAGGGCAGCCATCCACCATAAGAATGTAAATAAGATTTGCAACCGTTAAATCAGCAGAAGAAAGAATGATCTATCCAATAAGAGGCAGGAAAGAAAGTATAGTAGATTGAAAATATTAGAAAAGTATATTAAAGAAAGTAACATGAATGGAAACCAAGATGGTAGAAATATGTCATAATTAGGTGGTAGTTAAAATAAGGACAGATGGATTTCCATGGGAAACTGAGGCACTCATGAATTAGAAAGAAGAGGAGCTCAAAGCAATAGAATATTTTGAATTCATACACCATTTTCCCAAATATTTAGTATACTAGACTTAATAAAATCCAAAGAATCAATATTATGCAGTCTGTATTTGATTATCATAATGAAATAAGAATAGAAACTAGTAACACATATGGCTAAAATATTTCCTTTATCTGGAAACTAAATAGCTCATGACCAATTAAGCCTTGGATAAAAAAAAGAATTATAGGAAAATTTACAGAACAGTTAGAACCGAAGGACAATAAAAATACTACATATTAGCATTTGAGAATGTGGCTAAAGGAGAACTTACACCACAATATACGGTTCTAACACTTTTGTGAGGAAGAAAATCGTTAAGCTTATATAAGCTAACAGTTCAAGAATTTTTTCTAAAGCATAAAATCCAAAAACCAAGAAGGAAACAAGGGTAAAAAAACAATGAAAAAAGAACAATAACAAAAGTAAAAATAGAGGTTTAAGAAAATTAAAAGTTATTTCTTTGAAAGGATGAGTTAAGTAACTGAAAATGGTGGCTTTGATCCAAAAAAGAAAGCAGGAAGCAACTAAAGATGAGATACAGAATGGATAAGGAAAAATATTAATAACTGTTAGACGAACGGAGAGTAGAATATAATAAAAAAGAATCGTGGACAACGAAATCAATAGGTAAAGGATGGGTTATTTAATGAACCGTGTTAGGAAACCTGGCTTACCTGGAAAGACTGAAACTGGGTCTCTGCTAACATCACATGTTTGGAGTCCGTATTTCTCCAACTTCACACACAGGTAAAATTGTGACTACACTATAGATGATACTGTTATAACCGAGGGGTGGGAGGAGGACCTGTTAAATCCCCAGAAGGTAATCAATAAGGCAAAAATCCCATGGATTTGATTATATCAAAAAATAAGGATTTCTGTCTAAGAAGAAAATGATGCGCAATGTTAACGAGGGACAGATTTGGAGAAAGTATTCGTGAAGTGACAAGAGACTCATATCTGAAATAAACAGTTTTGTAAATTAACAAGAAAAAAAACCAGTAATCTCAATGGGAAAATGGTCAAAGAGTATAAGCATGCAATTCACAGAAGATGAGCTGCAAATGGCTGAAACACAAGGTGACGCCCAAACTCGGAATTTAGGGAGAGGCAAGTGAAAACCCAGGGAGACACGGCTTTGCTTGTAACAGGTTGGCGATGACTGGAAAGCTGGATCACGTGCAACAGGGGCAGAGATGGGCACTTCAGGAACTTTGTGTACTGAGACACTCTCCATCCCAAGTGCGTAAGACTGGGCTGGGCCTTCACCAAACTCATCTTCCGAAGTCCTGACCCTCGGCACCTCAGAATGTGGACTGATTTGGAAGTAGGGTCTTCACAGAGGTAACTAAGTTAAGATGAGGTCATTAGGGTGGCCCTCATCCATTATGACTGGCGTCCTTATAAGAAGGGGAACTTTGCAGACAGACCTCGAGGGAAGACCAGGTGTAGACAAGGAGAAAGTAGCTATTCATGCCCCCTAGAGAGGCCTGGGACAGGTCCTTCTCTCCGCATGACTGATGCCTGTATCCACTCACCAACTTGGAAATGTAGTCATGAGTGTTTCTCCCACCATTCAGAAGCACTCATGCTACAAACAAAAGAACTCACTGCTACAGAAAACTAATTAAACAAACTTGGCCACAAGGGTGTGTCATAAGTTATGGTACGACTAACCCAAATCTGTGCTTCTGAAAATGCATAAGTCAAGGCAAATGTAAACAAAATAGATAGTTTCATGTAATTATAAGTGCCACTCAGGGAAAAAACAAGGTAGCGGGGTAGAAAGGGACTGGCAGGTGGCGGTGGGTGGTGAGAGACGGGGTCAGAGATAGGTTTTCTGAAAGGTGGGCCTTTGATTTGAGACTAGAATGAGGAGGAGGAGGAGGAGGCCTGTGTGGGAGTCTGCAGTAACAACGTCCCATGGATGGGAACAGTGGGTGCAAAGGCCCTGCTCAGTGAGGCTGGCACATGGGAGAAGCAAGAGGAGTCCACTGTGGTTGGAGCACTGCGATCAGTGGGAAGCGGGGAGGGTACAGGTAGAACTGGAGAGGTAACAGGGTCACAGCAAAAGCTCTTACTAAAAAACAAATGTCCAGGATATTCCAAGGTGTTTGTGGCGGGTTATTTTCTGACACATGCAAACACATTTCATTTATGTGTGAGACAGTGGCTCCTATCATTTCTTTGTTGGTTTTCACAGCTATTTTTGTTTCTTATTTTGTTTGAATGATGTAAGTTGACAACCATGGCGGCGTAGCAGAGCTGTTGGGGAAAAAATTCATGTGGCTGTCAACTTCCGCGGAGGTGAAGGAGAGTCCTCAGCTGGCTGGGGCGCTCGGGGGAGGCGGAGTGTGCAGAGACATCGTTTGGTCTGCATCACCGGCTCCTCAGATGGCTCTGGTGCCCTTATAACTTAATGTTCTGGGCAGCCCAGCTTCCAATTTATCAGCTGGGGCGATAAATTGCTAATGACTGCTGGCCTCTCCCTATTCTTAAGTTATCTGCTAACACCAAGGGACAGACCCATTCAATTTGGAAAATGTTAATAAGATACCCAAAAATGTGTTCAGGGAGAGAATAAAGGGAACGCTTTTTCAAATGGCTATATCCTTCTTTCCGAAATTGAATTCCAACTGTCTCTGTTTGTGCAGCTGAATTAAAAAACTCTCACAGCCTTAAATGTGTCTATTAACCTAATTAAACGGCGTCTGAATAGAGAAGTGAAGATGAAAGGTGCTTTTCGTCTAGAAAATGAACCTCCACAGCAAAAGGTAATGAACACTCGCTTCCCCCACCCGAGAAAGTCAGCGCTATACTTTGATTTGACTATTGGGATGATACTGGTTTTCTAGGGTTTTAGGAAGCTCCTTTCAGTAGGTTTAGCTCATTTTTTACTTGACGGGGATGGATTTTAGTATTTGCAACACCTGGATTCCTGGTGTCGCTGCTGTTGCTCTCCCCACCCCATCCCCCAATTTGTGAGCCCTGCCACTGCTTACCGAGATCCTTTTACGCAGAGGGAGGGAAAACAGGGCCATAGTTCTTTTAAAAGATTATTTATTTACTTATTTTTAGACAGAGGGGAAGGGAGAGAGGAAGAGAGGAGGAGAAATGTCATTGTGTGGTTGCCTCTCATGCGCCCCCTATTGGGGACCTGGCCTGCAACCTAGGCATGTGCCCTGACTGGGAATCGAACCCATGACCCTTTGGTTGACAGGCTGGAACTCAATCCACTAAGCCACATCAGCCAGAGCAGTAGTTCTTTTTTGAAACGTGTAAGCATTGCATTGTTGTGAAAAAGAGGCATGGCATATTTTCCCAAACTGAAGTTTGGTGGTTATAAGTGTTTCAATAATTTTCTTTGTGCCCAAGTGGTAGTAATTTTTCTTATAGACAAAGCCCCCCAGACATTGGATTCAATAAGGTGGAAGTTGAAGATTTAATGTTGCTTTAGGGCCTTGTATGAGGATGCATGTAGCAAATATCTTTTTGAATTTTACACAAGGAAAATGGTTTCCCCTCCGAAGGAATTTAAATGATTTCTGCAAAGATTTATTTAATGCTTTCTTGTATGTTAGGAAAGGAGTCTTTTGTAAGCCATCTTATTCTCTTTGTTCCTTTGCTGTTAATATCATGTGTAATGTTTAACAGAATTGTTTAACAATAGGTTATGTATTAGATATATTAATTTATCTCTTTTTATACAATTTTTAAGTGTATATGATTGTTATTATAAACTCCTTGGCATAGTTTTTATTTTGTCATTGAATTTACTGGGGTGACATTGGATAATAAAATTATGTAGGTTTCAGGTGTACAGTTCTATACTGTATCACCTGTACATTTCATTGTGTGTTCACCACCCCAAGTCAAGTCTTCTTCCATCACTATTTATTCCCCGTCTACCTTCCCCACCCGCCTTTCCCTCTGGTAATCACCATACTGTTGTCTGTCTATAGGTTTTTTTTTTTTTTTTTTTGCTTAATGCCTTCACCTTTTTCACCCAGCCCCTCAAACCCCTGCCCCTTGGACAGCTGCCAGTCTGTTCTCTGTATTTAGAATCTGTTTCTATTTTGTTTAGTAGTTAATTTTTTTCGTTAGATTCCACATATGCTAAGTGAATCCTATGGTATTTGTGTTTTTTATGGCCAAATAGTATTCCCTTATGTAAATGTACCACAGCTTTTTTATCCACTCATCTGCTGTTAGACACTTGACTGCTTCCGAATCTTGACTATTGTAAACAATGCTGCAATGAACATAGGGGTGCATATATTCTTTTGAATTAGTGCTTCGAGTTTCTTGAGACGTCTTCCCAGAAGTGGAATCACTGGCTCATGAGGCAGTCCCATGTTTAGTTTTTTGAGGGAACGCCATCCTGCTTCCCACAGTGGCTGTACCAGTCTGCATTCCCACCAACAGGGCAGGAGGGTCCCCTTTTCTCCACAGCCTCTCCTGCACTTGTCATTTGTTGATTTATTGATGATAGTCATTCTGACAGGTGTGAAGTGATGTTTCGTTGAGGTTTTAATTTGCATCTCTCTGATGATCAGTGACTGTTGAGTATCTTTTCATATGTCTATTAGCCATCTGTATGTCCTCTTTGGTGAAGTATCTCTTCAGGTCCTTTACCCATTTTTTTAATTGGGTTGTTTGTGTTTTTTGGTGTTGAGTTTTGTAAGTTCTTTATAAATTCTGGATAGTAACCCCTTATCAGATGTATCGTTGGCAACTATGTTCTCCCATTCAGTGGGTTGTCTTTTCATTTTGCTGGTGCTCTCCTTTGCTGTGCAAACCTTTTTAGTTTGATGTAGTCCCATTTGTTTATTTTTTCTTTTGTTTTTCTTGCCCAAGGAGATATATCAGAGAAAATGGTGGTACGAGAAGTGTCTGAGATTTTACTGCCTGTGTTTTCTTCTAGGATTTTGATGGTTCTGAGTCTTACATTTAAGTGTTTAATCCATTTTGAGTTTAGCCTTGTGTATGGTGCAAGAAGGTGGTCGAGTAACATTTAACAGAATTGCTTGGCAACAGATTATATATTCAATATATTAATTTATCTCCTTTGTACGCATTTTTTTTTGTATTTATGATTGTTATATTGAACTCCTCAGCGTAGTTTTTGGAGGTAGATGAGATACAAGTAAAATAAATAAATAGGTACATCGTGTTCAGGCCTTGTCCTCTATTAGAGAGAATTTTCTACTGGATTTGTATTTGTTTCTAATATATTTCACTTTGGTAGCAATTTGTTGTATTTGCTTTCTCTGCATTCTTCCATTTGTAGTGCGATTCCTTCTGAACGGTGGGCAAACATTTGTGACTATGTCTCCAAGAGGGTTGCTTGACACAGGCATCAGTCATAAGGACTTTAAGAGCACCCTCATTCCTTTTGATTTAGAGCTGTAAATTACGACGAAGAGCATTAAGGACATTTTAGTGGGGATGACAACTGCCAGGTAAGGTTCTGTCACGTTGAACCAAGTAGTTGGGCCATAGTGAAGCTTAATTCTCCTGACAGCCAAGCAAATAACACCTGGGTTAAAAGATGTACTACCTTTCTATTATGAATGACATAAAGAGTCACTTTTCTGTGCATTGACTTTTTAACATGAAGCTGTCTTATGCTATCAGATGGTTAACACAGTTCTGATTGCTCACGTGCTCGATGAGGCAAGTAGAAACGCCTCGCGATCAAACGACAGGAAGTGAGTTAAGAATGGGGACGAATTCACAGTGGCAGCTGCTTAACCCACTGGTGACACATTGGCTGAACTGTGATTTTATAATTTTGATGTTGGTAATTGTTAAGATAAGCTTACAACTCATGACAGCCCAACCAGTGGCTGTTCAGCTGCCTCAAGGCTTTGGGAGAGCAGAGCAAAAAATTGCAATTACTTTCTCACTAAGAGATCGGATTCCTCACTGGATGATCCCTCCTTTCCCTCATTCTGATAAAATATGTTCTAGCACATGCACGGTGAGACCAGAGAAAGTGTTGGCACATCGCCCTACCTGGAGATGAGGTTAGAGGGCTTTATGGGGTTCTGTATTTTATTGGGTTTCAGGGTTTTTGTGCTTTATTCCTCCTACACAGCCAAAGTACTTGTCCCTGACATACTCTCACTATGTCTGCCTTGAGGTTTCGGTTTCTCTTTGTCTCTGTATGTACATGTGTATTGTATGTGTATATATGTGAGTGTATGTACGTGTTTATAAGTGCATATGTGTATATACCGTCGGTTTGTGCTTCCTCTCCCATGCCTTCTCCACACCTTCCTCTGCTCGTTTAGGCACCTCCTCCTGGATCTTGCTTTGGAGATCTCGATATCCCTCTGTTTCTTTTCCTGGTAAGGCAATTTGTTTCTCTCTGGTCTTCTCTAAAATGTATCCCTGTACATGCTCAGTACAAAAAAAAATCCTCTTTACAGTATTCACCTCCCTTGGAGGGTGAGGAATGTAAATAACTAGTAATTTAATTTAATTCTTTTTCCTGAATATTCTTCCTTTACTTTTTTGAACATTCTGAAAGGTCTTTAGCTTCCCACCCTATCTGTAAAATAAATCTTTTAAAAACCATCTTTTCCACCACCAAGAGTTCTCTGCTATTCACAAAACGCCCGGAGAGCAATGTAAAATCGTGCGTTCATCCCCTCCCTCCTCTCTGCTCCCCGCTGCACTTCGTCCCCCCCTCCCCGTATTTCAGTGTCAGTGTCTGTCTCGCACACGCTCTCCCTCCCCTTTGCTCCTTCTGTCTTTGTGTCGCCTTTCTCCTGAGGGTTGGAGATTGCAAGCTTTCCTCTCTTGACAGTTGCGATGAAAGAACTGTGCACTCGTTCAGGTAGAGCACATGGGGAAATGCTGAAGCAAGTGTTTATGCTAATATATATAGCCTCCTTTCTTGCCTTCGAAACCAAGCCATCACCTCAGGAAAGCCGCCCCTCAAATAAGCACACTGAAACCTCACACGTTCAAGCTCTCTTTGATGTCGGTGTGGTCTCTGAGTCTCGACCCTGTGAGGTTAGGGGCACAGGTGCTGTTTCCTCAGGGAGGGATGGCTGCTTTGCTCTCTGGAAAAGGGCGACATTCTCTTTTCTCGGTAAAGAGAAAAGACAGGTGAAGACAAAGGCAGGAAGGTTTTTGATAATAAGTGGCTTAGAAACCCCTCCTTTCCCTCATGATCTTATAAATGGCAGGGTTTCCAGGGTAGACTGAAATACACTTTAAAAATAGAGTATCGAACGCTCTTGAGGTTTGCATCCTCATTTCGAGGCTTCTCATCTGTTTTTCCTCTGTGATGGGAAGAAGCAATTCTGCCACAACAGCTCGTCACTTAGTAGGCAGATCTCACTGAGTAAACACAGTCTTTTCTCTAAAGAACAAGTTACCTGAAAAGAGGACAAAGGTCTCGTGTCCCCGCACGCTCCTCCCCGCTCCTTTCTTCCCATCCCCTCTCCCTCCTTCTCAGGATATCCCCAAACAGTCCATCCTTGCGGCTGGTTCATACGTCTCTTCAGCCTATTGATTCTCCCATTTCCTTTCTTTTCGCATGTGTGTTCAGCAGAAGAAATTGGTTGGTTTGTCTTACAGAATGCTCGGAGTCTGGGTTTTGCCGATTGCTTCCCTGGAGTGGGGTTTATGTTCCTTCTTCTTTGAATTTCCTGTAAACTGGTAGTTAGTTCTACAGGCCTGATCAGATTTAGCACTGAATTTTGGGACAAGACTACATCACAGGTGATGTTGCGTATTTCCATTTGGAGGTACATCACAATGTCCAGGTGTCTCTCTGTGTCGAGGTTGGAAGTCATTGAGGATCATTGCCTAGATTCAGTAATTCCCTAGGAGCTGCAAATGATGGTAATGAATTCAGTCATTTCTCCTTCATTTATTAGCTGGAGGACTTTTCTAAAAAGACATCTCCTCGTCAAATATCTGTTAAGGTAATTTCATCCTACATACAACAGGCAGGGTAATGCTCATTTCTTTCTCATTGTTTACATGTTTTTATAGTAATGAGTTGGTTTCCTAGCAGCTCTGAAGGTGACTGTCTTAAGTAGGTTTCTGGAAAAACCAGACCCAGAAAACAGGGACTTGAAGGCGTAGGAAACACCAGCGAGGGGACTGGAGAAGTGAGAGGAAAAAGAAGGCAGCCCACGCAGGTCCATTGTCGAGCGAGCTAACCCTGTGGGTGACTGGTGCGAACGCTGCTTGGGACGCTGGGTGCTGGAGTGGAATGCTTCCATGTTACTTGTCCCCAGGGAGCTGGGGGGATGGATGCGTGACACCCTGCCTCCTCCGTCCCCATGTCTGCTCTGGAAAGCGAGACAGAGCTCTCAGGTAAGGACTGCGTGTGTGTGCAGTGGGAAGTTGAGCCATGTGCCCTGATGTAGTCAGATGAGGGGATGTGCGTGGGGCACGGACAGGCTGTACCATCCATCCCTTGCCCTTCTCAGGACTTCACATTAAGTTTACTCTGTGCCGTCACTGATTCTTCAGGATGTAGGACAGTCTGCAGTCTTGTTACTGTAGGAATAAGCTGACAGTGGTGGAGCAGAACAGTAAGAAGAATGGAGGTCCTGGATGGTGCCGCTGGGTTGCCCAGCCCAAGGTCTGCCTGACCTCTGAACTACCAGGTATGCGAGACAGTCTTTATTATTTGTGAGTTGAGTGTTATCACAATATTACTGACTACGTTTCCTATGCTGTGCTTTACATCCCCTCGATAACATCGGCTCTGATTGTGTGGAATGGAGCCCAGCCTACGTGCTTCTCCCCAGCCATTGGCCACTCCTCAGTGGGAGGAGTGAAGTTGAGGCTCTTTGCCCAAGTCTTCGTCAATGGAAAGGCAGCGTGGGTGGGCTGACGTGGGAATGTGGAGCAGGGGAAATGTTTTCTTTCAGATCAGCAATTTTTTTCTGTGAAGGGCCAAATAGTAATATTTTAGTCTTTGGCAGTTACACATGATCTGTGTTGTGTACACTTCTTATTTGTTTGTTTGCTTCCCAACCCTTTGAAAATGTAAATGCCATTCTTCATTGGTAGTCAGTCCAAAAACAGGGCACAGGCTAATCGGGTTGGGGTTGGGAAGAGTCGGGTCCCTTAATCCACTAATTGCCAAACCTGGAGCCAATGCTGAATGCTCTCCAGAGTGGGTCAGTATGGGACTTTACTTACAGTGGCTTCAAGGTTATGCTGTACCCTAGGCCAAAAATTCATTCCCTTTTCCATATCCTGAATCTACTTATATCCAGCCATGCAGTTCAATATAGCTCACCGGAGATGATTAAGTGACTTATACACCAGCCAGTGGAAACATAGCCCAAATCACACAGTGCCAGCTGTATGCCAGTGTCTTCAAATTTGAATATGCACTGTCTCTCATCTTAAAGCCCAGTGTCGAAAGACTTCAACACTGAAATCTTTGGCTTGTTCATTGGAGTTCAGAGATTGATGCCCTAAGTCCCGTTTCATGTTTTGCTCTCTTTATAGTAAGAGGGCCTCCTTCTGCAAAGTCTGGCTTCCCTGTGCAGCCCCGGCACCCTGGGCCCTCACTGGAATGCCCCATGCTCCTAGACGGTCAGCGGGACTCACGAGATTCTTGGGGCCCCAGCCCCAAGCTCATCATGTTGAAGAAATGCATACACATGAGCTGAAGCTCTTTGTTCTGCCAGCAAGGGCTTCTCTCCTTTCAAGCTGGCTCAGTTTCTGCCTCACGGGGGCCTCATGGGTCCTCCACTGTTTAAGCAATTCCTGTCACCCTCCCTCCCAAAGTTGGGTCATTCCACCAGGAGGTGTCCTGCTATGAGCTCAGCCGCCCCCTCAGGCCAGGAGTCACCTGTCCTTATCCTGCCAGGGCACACCTTACCCTCGTGTCTCTCCTTCCCAACACCTGATCAGTCCTCTCCGTGTCTCAGGCACATTTCTCACTGCGCAGTCTGTCTCTACCCCCGGATTTTGGTGCTCACTCACTAATTCCTGAAGTGTTTCATGTTGGTCTTCCTGGCCGTCCCCTTTTCAATCTTTGCAAATGTTTTGTCTATCTCCTGTCAGTGTCCTTCTCATCCAAGGGCAGATTCCCCACTGTTCCCACTGATTTGCCTTGAGACACTTGGGGAGGGTGGCCCTGAGAGTTTCCTGAGCCTGGAGTCCACAGACCATCGTTCCCCCTCTCTGTGGCCTCGCCATCTTCCTCTGTTGAGTCGCCCCCTCTATAGTAACGGAAAGGAATCGCCAAAATGTCCCACTCTCCTCTGGGTGGGGCTTTCTGAGCAGTTAGGTCTGTGTATAGCGCCTTTCCCTTCCAGATGTGTTTTGAGCTCTCTAGCCTTGACGGCCTCTGACTTTTCTAAGGCAAGCCTTTTATCCCCAGAGTTTAATCAGTGCATCTTTTTAGTTTTTTGTTTTCCTTTCCCTTGTCCTTTCCCACAGCCAGGGTTCTGCTGCAAGAAGAAAACTTGTTTCTTAAGCTGATCCAAGTCTCCCTTGAGTGACTCAGTCAGCCTAATTTGCAGAGACACATGCTCCTGCTGAAGTCTTTTTAATTCCCTTCTAAGGCTGGATTTGAAATGAATTCCATGGACTTTATTTTCCTGATTTTTCTGATTTCCTGATTTCCCTCTACCCCTCTCATGCTAGCCACCCAGTTCCAGTGTATTTGCTCATTGACAAACTCTGCCACTTCTTATAGGAGACTTATAAACTCTGACCCCCTGTGACAGCCCTGCGACCCTCAGCGCTGAGGGTTTAAGGATCTGATTCACATGTTAATGTTCTGTGGCTGATGGGGAACTGGGGTGCTCTTTGTCGTTTATAGTAGTTCTGGCTAAGACATTTGAAGGAAAGAAAACAGGCCATAGTGGCAAAAATTATTCCATGCACCTATAGCTAAAAAGCCAGTTTGTCCAAGCGTTGCCTGTCTGGAAGTGAGCCTTCCCTGGAGTGAAGAAACTCTCTCCCAGGGATGAGCCTGCTTGGCCGAGCCTACAATACCCAGAGCCATGGCCAGCTGCTGTCCAGGCAGGGACCCGAGTACACCCCCCACCCCATTGCTGCTGTGGCTCCAG
>PVKM010025160.1:0-20105 GCA_004027735.1 Carollia perspicillata
AGGCACCAGAACCACACCAGAGCCCCGCCAAAGCAAAATCTCTGTGGAGTCAGACCCTATACAATGGCTCCTCTGCTGTGGTCACAGCCAGTCCGCCTGAGGGTCAATCCCACTGACATGCCCACAGCAACAAGGCTCAGCCACAAGAGGAGGACACAATACAACCCACACGAGGGGCACCCCTGGAGCACCCAGTTCAGGTGAACAGGAGGATTCTGCCGCTGGGTCCACAAGACACTTAACTACGGAAGGCCACCTGCCAAGACTAGGAGATGGAGCGGAACTGCCTGATACTTAGAAACAAACACAGGGAGGCAGCTACAATGAGGAGATCAAGAACATATTCCAAATGAAACAACAGAACAAAATTCCAGAGAAAGAACTGAACAAAACAGAGGCAAGCAATCTACCAGATAGTGTTCACAACTGGTTATAAGGATGCTCAATGAACACAGGAGAAGAATAGATAAACTCAGTGAGAACTTATACAAAGAACTAGAAACCATTAAAAAGAACCAGTCAGAAATAAACAATACAATGACTGAAATGAAGAGTAAGATGGAATCAACAACAGACTGGATGACGGAAAGGACTGAATCAGTAATTTGGGAGACAAGGCAGTGGAAAACACCCAATCAGAAGAACAAAAATGATTTTTTAAAAAGGATAGTTTAAGGAGCCTCTGGGACAAGAGGACCAACATGTGTATCATACATGTAACAGAAGGAGAAGAGAAAGCAAGGATTATAAACCTGTTGGCATAAATAGTGACAGAAATCTTCCCTGATGTGGAAAAGGAAATAGACATACAAGTCCAGGAAGCACAGAGAGCCCCAAACAAGAGGAACCCAAAGAAGCCCACGGCAAGACACATCCTAATTATAATACAAAAGGTGAAAGACAAAAAGAAAATCTTTAAAGTAGCAGGAGAAAAGTAGGAAAGTTTCATACAAGGGAGCTCCCATAAGACTGTCAACTGATTTCTCAACAGAAACTTTGCCGGCCAGGACTTGGCAAGAAATATTCAGAGTGAAGGAAAGGAAGGACCTACAACCAAGATTACTCTACCCAGCCAAGGCTATCATTTAGAATGGAAGGAGAGAGAAAGCTTCCTAGAAAAGAAAAACCTCAAGTAGTCTGTCACCACCAAACTGGTATTACAAGAAATGTTTAAAAGCATTCTTTGAGTAAAAAAAGATCAAAACTATGAACAACAAAATGGCAAAAACTACATAGCTATCAATACTTTAAACACAAATGGATTAAACGCTCCATTCAAGACACAGGGTGGCTGAATGGAGAAGCAAGCAAGGCCCTCACATAAACCGTCTAACGAGACACCTACTTCAGGCTGAAAGACGTGCAGACTGAAAGGCAAGTCATGAAAAAAGATACTTCATGCAAATGGAAATGAAAAAAGGCTGGTAGCATCACTTATGCCAGGCAAAATATTTTTTAAAACAAAAGCTGTAACAACAAAGGACATTTCATATACAATAGCCAAGATACGAAAGCAATCTAAGTGTCCGTTCACAGATGAATGGATAGAGATGTGGTGCATATACACCATGAAACATTACCCAGCCACAGAAAGAGAATGAAATCCCACCACTTGTGACAACACGGATGAACCTAGACAGCATATGGTAAGTGAAGTTAGAGAAAGTCAAATACCATGATTTCACTTATATGTGGAATATAAATAAAACGTAGATGAACCACCAGAACAGAAACAAACTCAAAGATACAGGGAACCACCTAATGGCTGCCAACGGGAGGGGGACTGAGGGGCTGAGTGAAGAAGGTGAAGGACTGAGGAGTGCAGACCGGCCGTTATAAAACGGTCATGAGGATGCAAAGAGCAGCACGGGGACCGCCGTCAGCAGGACTGCAGTGACTGTGGGGGGCGCCGGGTGGGCACCGGACTTAGCCAAGTTGGATCCCTTCCTAAGTTACAGAAATGTCTAACCACTATGCTGCACACGAAACATACTAAATTAAATCAAGACACTGACACTACATTGACATAACTTGATTTCTGTGCTACCAGAGCTACCCCATACGTATTACTAAGGGTCTGACAACCATATGGAACAGAAAATTTTACAAGGACAGAGCCCTCCCTTATTTTTTATCCCTATTCTGAGGTCACATTTTTATCTGTCAAGTTAACTAGCCTATCTAAACTGATGTGTACTAAAGTCAACGGCTAAGTCACAACATAAGGGGGACCCAGGCCATTCCCTATTTCCTGAGTCACAGCAGGACAGGCGGTTCCCTCGCCGCACCCTCTCCCGTGCTGTGCTTTCGCTGTAACGCGTCATAGCAAAATCGTCCTACTTCTGCTCTTTGTTCTTCTGCCCCTGCCTAGAACACTTTCCAGTGTTGCTGCCTGGAACATACTTACACAACGATCAAGAATCAAGTTCATACCAATGCCCCTATGAGATCTTCCCCATCTCTCCTTCCACCCCCAGTTAAACTGGCTACTCCGTGGGGGCCTCACTGTCCCTGTGTGGATCAACCACAGCATCTACTTCACATGACTTATAGATGTGCCGGGATGTCGACGAACGGTTTTCTATGTAGGAATCATTTATATTCGGTATGCATTCCACTTCTATAAAGGCGATGGGGTGGAAAAGGGTTGTTCAGTGAAACTGGTTGTATAAATTAAACAGTATCTCTCAGAGATAATTAAGCCAGAATGCAAACCAAATCATACTTAGTATAGTTTACTGCAATTCATTCTTTGAATAAATTGATCATGCTTTGCTTACTAATTCTCTTCAAATATCCAGCAAGTAATATACATTCAAATATTTCCTCACGTTACCAGTAGTTTTTTCTTATGTTAACCTTACACTATGCATTACTGATTCTCCCTGATAATGCTAGAGAACAGTACCTCTACCAGACATGACCCCAGTGATGCGGGCGCAGAGTGGGAGACTAGGATTTGGTATACTGGACTCTAGAGCAGGAGGAAACCAGGACAGAGGCACTTTCTGGTCCAAGACCTCTCTACCACATCGCCCTGTGGAAACACCACTGCTCCTGAAAAAAGAGGCTTATCGTCTCACATCCAATTCTTTCCTTATTCTAAGCTCAGGAGACACTACTCTCAGCCCTCAGGCCACTGTCACTCCTCTTGGTTTCTGATGAATATTCAAATACCCTAGGAGACAGGGTTTTTCTGAGTCTCAGCTTTTACTAAGTGACCTGTGGAGCAAAACATTTCATCTGTCTGGGCCTCGGTTTGCTTATCTGTAAAACGGAGACTTCTGCCTCTTTCATACGGTTATTGTTGGTTACACCAGACAAACGATGCAGTGCTTGGACGCAGCAAAACGCTATAGAAATGTGAGCAATTACTTCTGAGAATACCCTGAATAATTTCCTTCATTTTAATTCTCACCTAGGAAGCCTCTATATTTCTTACACAATCTGTAGCTTACCATCCTATATCAAGTATCTCTTTTCCATTTCATCCTGTGTTCTACCCTAAGCTGAAACTTCCTTACCTACCTTACATCACTGCCTTTCCATAAACTTTAGTACCATACAGCTAGAAAAATCCCCCAGACTGGCTCCCAAACAAGCCTGGCCTATGTTCGCTGAGTGTGTAGATACTGAAGACTAGCCGTTTCCAGTGCAACCTGATGGCTGCCTCCCATGCAAGGAGAAGCCACAGTGCCTAAGTCCTTTGAGACAGAGAGTCTTGGCCTTTCCCCTAAATCATGCTGTCCTTATTTCAAGAGCCAGCAACTATTTAAAGCTCAAATTATCTCACCAGTATAATATATACCGTTAGCTCTCCTACTGCAAATAAAGTCTGGCTGCAGAGCCCAAAGGCAGCAATTTGTGCACATGTGAAGTCTGTCTAACTGCCTCAAACAAACTGGAACACAGAGATTATGAAGTGCCAATATCACCTTTAGACACAGGGTTTCCACATTTGGAACATACCCAGGTGTTCTCTGCCACTGAAAACCTAAGTTAGAGGGAAAAGCCTATAACTCTGAAGAGTCTGCTCAAAGGAAAGGAAGGTTT
The DNA here is from genome assembly GCA_004027735.1 of Carollia perspicillata. NCBI lineage: Eukaryota > Metazoa > Chordata > Mammalia > Chiroptera > Phyllostomidae > Carollia > Carollia perspicillata. Next base: position 4,054 of record PVKM010025160.1, read on the forward strand.
CTCTAAAAACCTTACACCAGAAAGCCCTGCATGGGTAGCTCAGTTGGTCAGAGCATTTTCCCAATATGCCAAGGTTGTAAGCTTGATTCCTGGTCACGGCTCATACAAGAATCAGCCAACCAATACACATATAAGTGGAGCAACGAACTGATGTTTCTCTCCCTCTCTCCCACCCACTTTCCTCTCTCTCTAAATCAACCAAAACCAAAAACACAAGCATTAAATCAGAACTTAAAAAAATCCTTAAGATCAAAGTGACTTGTGTGAGAATTAATCTGTAACTTTTACATTAAAATAGAGATCACAACCATACTACTTTTCAACATCTAAATATACTTTAAAAGACAAAAAAAAAAAGTATCCAAAAGTTTAAGACAGAATGACTATTCAATGTGGAAAGATGTGAAATACGCATCACTTGGGAAGGGAGGGCATGTCTTTCAAGCCACTGAATAGTTTATATTTTAAGGACGCAGCACTTATCAAATGCGGTCCCCAAATTTACTGTTACAGACACTGAAAAATATGGCAAGCTTGTATCTTTCAGCATTATATATTTTGCCTAGAAACAAAATTGATGCTTCTGTCTTCTAAACTCTTAGAATACTAGCTCAAGTTCAAATTTCTTTTAGTGAATTGAAGACAGAGACATGAGCAAAAAGGCTAGAAAAATCTGTTATTTTCGCCAACAGTTTAAGAAATGGAACTCCCCAAATTCCAGCTACTAAGGAATTAGGTATTAATTAACTAGTGCCGACTGAGGAGAGAAATCTTTTCTAAGATGACCAACCCTGGAGATTCTTGGACAGGTATTTAGATGACTTTCTGACCTTAAGTCTTAAAGCACTAAGTCATTCCCAAGTTCAACTCACCTACCAAGAGCCTTACACTGTCACGTGCTACTTCAAGTGTTTCATCTTGTTACGCTAACCTTACTTTATTTAAAATATACTTCTATCTTGCAGAATCCTGTGTAGATCTTACAAAATAACAGTTATGGTAGTAAACGTAAAACACATTTATTTTAGAAAGCTGAAAATCTCCACAAAGAACTGAAGTTAACATCCAAAAAATAAGATAGGAGGGATGAATAGGCAAGAAAAAAGGACTTTTCAGGCGGTGAAACTTTTGTCTATAATACATGTCATTATAAACTTGTCAAAATCCATAAAATGTGCAACACCAAGTGAACCCTAATGTAAACCGTGACCCTGGAGGTGACAATGACATGTCAAGTAGGTCCGCTGATTGTGAATGTACCATTTGGATGCTGATAGTAGGGGAGGCTGTGCTTTCCACTCAATTTCACTGTGAATCTAAAACTGTTCTTTTTGGACAGTCTACTTAAAAACAAACACAAAAAACTATCAAACACTAGGTATGACATTTGGCGCCTTCACGCATTTTTTGGTGCCCTCCCAGGTTTGGACATGAGCATCTGAAAGGGCCGAGAGGCCATGGGAAAGGCGGATGAAGATGCAGTGCCTGGCGCACACAGACGCCCTCCACTAAAAGCAGAAGAAACGAGCTGCCGAGCACGAGGTGGGCGTCAGTGCGACACAGTGGACATGGGGTCTGTCTACTGCATGGGCAGTGGAATAAACCACCACTAAAAATGTGACACTGTTCTTCTGCTTGAACACAGTTAATCATGTAGTCTATAGATAATCTGTCTACTAAAGTCACTAAAATTTTTGGAAATGATCTGAAGTTGTGTCTTTCATATCTGAGTAAAGTGTCTTCAACTCTTCTGTGCAGAAAAGAGTTAACAAACTAGGCTCAAGACTGCTACCTTTAGAAGGGTCTGCTTGCACAGCTGACCTCCGGCAGGCACCTGAGAACACGGATTTTAGAAGGATGCCCTGCCACCCTCGGATAAGAATGTCTCTCTGTCCCTACACGTGTAAATAATGTGGTCTACGCTCAACACCTGTTATCATTCTAAGCGTCTTGAATTTTGCTACATGCTGGGCAGAAAATGCCCAGGTGACCAGCCCCAATAAAAGCCTCAGCCACAGAGTCTCTGAGGAGTTTCCTCGGTAGGTAACATTTCAAACATACACCCTGTGTGGCTCTGGAGAGAGAGGACCCTTGGAAGTTTGCACCTAGTTTACTGGTCTTTATTTACCCCAAGCACCTTTTCCCTGTGCTGACTTAGCTTTGTAGCTTTCCACTCTAATAAACCATAGCCACTAGTGAGACTCCATGCCGAGTCCTAGCAAATCACTGAACCTGGGGGGACAGTCCTGGGGACCTCCAACACATATTCATTCTAGAAAACTTCATATAACATTTCCCCCATCAGGTCTAATGACAAGAAAAATATACTTAAAGGCCACTTCTTTTTCTGGATTTTTTTTTTAATTTAAAAAAATTGTATTTTAGAGAGAGGGTAAGAAGGACAGAAACATAGATATGAGAGGGAAACATAGATTGGTTGCCTTCTGAAAGCACCCAGACCAGGACAGGGCACAGAGCCCACAACCCAGGCACATGTCCTGACCAGGAATCGAACCAGCAACCTTTAGGTTTGCAAGACAACGCTCAACCAATGGAGCCATGCTGGCCAGGGCTTAAAGGCCACTTCTTACAATTCATCAAGCATTCATTTAACATCCAGCATGTGTCACAATGAGGTGAAGATACAATATTCCATGAGGAGGAAACTCAAGTTTATTCACATTAGGATACCAGTCACAGAGGTATTCTTAAAGGTAGCCAAACTCTGCCTGGAAAGCTTAGACAATATTTTAATTAGAAAGTAACAACTTTAGCTGGGTTTTTAAAATCCAGCAGCAGTCACCCTGGATACAAATTGCAGAAAAACTTTCCAGGAAGAGTGACAACCTAGCAGAGTCATGAAACTTCCATGGCCTTTTCAGGGCCACAGTCAAGGTCTCAGATGGGAGGGGAACTGGTGGAGCACCTGTTTTTCTGATACCACCAAGTCCTGTGTTCTTTTCACAACTACCCTACAGGGAACATTCTACGTGATGCAGAGAAACAAAACAGCCTTTTCACCAAAATCCCACCATTAACACACAGCAGCACAAGGACACAATCTTGGGCCCTCTGCCTTGAAATCCTGCGCTCTTTTGCCCATACAAAGTCTCTGATGCTGTGAACACTGCAGCACATCACAGACATTGGGTTCATTTCTTATAGAGACTTCCTAAAAAGAATTTAAGACCAACCAATAATTTAAAAAATGGCCAAAAGGAACAGACAGTTGAAAGAAAAGGAAAATATACATCGAGTACCCAACCAGTCCTTATAAATATTAAGCTTGGCGAAACTGAGAAATTTAATGACTTACTATGAAGGAGACAGAGTGGGTGAACAGCACTCTCACCCACTGTGGACACGACAGATGTATAGAGGGCAATTTGGAAAAGATTATCAGAAAACACAAATGCTCAAAAACCTCGACACTGCAGTTTCATTCCAGAAACTAATTCACTACATTATTTGTAACAGCTGAAGTCTGGAACCACTGAACAATCTTTGACAGGAGACCACTTAATTACAATACACGATATAATGGAATTCTAGGTAGTCATCAAAAAAATCAGGGTGGGGCCCTACCTGGTGTGGCTTAGTGGAGTGGAGCGCAGCGCCGGCCTGAGAACGGAAAGGTCGGGCTCAATTCCCAGTCAGGGCACGTGCCTGGGTTGCAGGCCAGGTCGCCAGCTGAGGGGTGCATGAGAAGCAACCACACATTGATGTTTCTCTCCCTTTTTCCCTCCCTCCCTCTCTAAAAATAAAACCTTAAAAAATAAAGTTATGAAAATTATGACTCAGCGACAAAGAATGGAACCCAAATCTAATGGCTCAAAATCCCACATGCTCTCTGCTCTTCACTCTACAACTGTTCTTAACAAAGGAGGGGAAGCTTTTTTAATAAACACTCTACTGAACAGGCTTAGTCCTTAAAGATACAACACTGCATGGGATCCACATGTATCTATTTCTCCAGGTTAAGAACTAAAGCACCACACTCCTCAAAAAGTTGAGTTGCCACGACTCAGCATTTCCACTCGTAAGTATGTGCAAGAGAAATGAAAACATAATGTCCGCACAAAAAACTGTACATGAATATTAACAGCAGCAACAGCCAAAAAGTAGAAGCATTCCAATATGCCAAACAAGAGGTTTCTTCCCTCCCAACATATTCCTATCAGCTGTTCTCTCCTGTCTTTTTCCTTCTCCTATCTCCTGTTATTTCCCACCAACCTATGAGCTCTGTCCAGAAAGGATCCAGCCACAAAATATGAAAAACAGGGACATTTACTGAAGAAGATACAAGATACAATAAACATTGTACATAGCACCAATACGCCTCAGTTCTCGTCCAAGTAGGCACCTTGGGACCTCACACAGTTCTCCCAGGTGCCACCAGCTGTCCCGTCATATTTTCCTGAATCATATTGATGGCCTGAAATCTCTTTCAAAAGTGATTTTAGTTTTTGGAAAAGCCAGAAGTCGCAGGGCACTAAATCTGTTTGGTAGGGGAGCTGAGTCCCCTGGGTGATTTGATGTTTCACCAAAAACCTCTGTACAAGATGTGAGGCATGAGCAGGCACACTGTCATGATGAAGCTGCCGATCACCAGCTGCAGCCTTCTGAATCATCAAAATACTTTCCGAGTAAGGAATGCTCAAGCTTAATGCAAAATCTGATGCAGACTCATTGCTCTACTTGTTCAGTAATTTTGAATGTGACGGCCCCACAGCACGAACGCTCACTCAAGGGCATCTACCACCTGCACTGCCTAGTACAGTGAAGTCGTCCGTTCACACATGTGCTTTCCAGTCCACTCTCCCTGGCTGCCAGGTTACATAGATGTCACATAACCATTCTTGTTATATTAGCAATGGCTGGACTTTTTCTGGACAGACCTCATATATGCCAATTACACAACCAAAATAATGATCCCTTTTAATCCCATTTCTTCATTTTTATTTCCTTCCAAATTAAGTTTCTGTAAATAAGCCTATACAGTAGGTCCCCTGAATATTTCATTATAATGTTGATGAAATGCTGTACTAACTTAACTCTGGTTTATATCAATTAGCCTATGGTAAAACTAGTTTCGTTATACCTGGTACCACTCAAAGCTACACAGCCTATTGATATTAAGTGAAGTTTACTCTACCTGTGGTAACAGATACATCTCTTTAATATTCTTTAACTCCTCACCCCATTACCACTGTGACCACTCTTAAAAAGTCATTAAATATCTTCCTAATTCACATACACAAATTACCTTATCTCAAAGGAACACCACTGACTTTTTGTTAGCCTTCTCTCCTGTTTTCCTGCGTATCTATCTACTCTTAGTCTTGCACTCCTCATCCCAGTTACTACTACCTAACATGCTACTCCCCAGGGCTTCAGATTTACTCCAACTTTTTTCCCCCTAGGTGATCTTATTACGCCTGGTTTTCATTATCATGAGTATATATACATAGAAGGTTCCCAACTAGAATGTCGGGGATATCACATTTTTCTGATCTTAGACCAGAGCCTGGTCATTAGTAGGTTTTAAATATATATATTTGTGCCCTGGCTGGTGTGGCTCAGTGGACTGAGTGCTGGCCTGCAAACCAAAGGGTTGACGGTTTGATTCCCAGTCGGGGCACATCCCTGGTTTGGGGGCCAGGTCTTCAATTTGGGGGCATGTGAAAGGCAACCACACATCAATGTTTCTCCCCCTTTCTCTCTAAAAATAAGTATGTAAAATCTTTACATTTATTTATTTATTTATTTATTTACTTACTTACTTATTTATTGCCGAGTAAGTAGCACTGACTGCTTACACTCTGCCAGACACTGTTCTACATGTTTTTTATTTATTAACATGAAACCACATCTCTAATTATTTCTACTTAAATGTTTCCTCAAATTCAGCATGGCCATAACTTAATTCATCTTTTCCAGTTTTCGTCTCTCCAACTAGACCCCGACAATTCCACGAAGCCTCCTTCCTTCCGTCACTCTCCTCTTATTCCATCGCCACGGTGCCGACAATGATCTCTCCAGACCAAACATCAGACTATGATTCTCCTCTACTTAAAATCCCTCAGTGATGTCTCATAGGTTAAAAATAACACAAACTCACCCTGGCCAATGTAGCTCAGTTGGTTAGAGTGTTGTCCTGTAAACCAAGAGGTCACAGATTTCATTCCAGGTCATGGCATATACCTAGGTTGCGGGTGGATCCCAGGTTGGGGCACATACTGATAGGCAACCAATCGCTGTTTCTCTCCCTCCCTTCCCCTATCTCTGAAGTCAGTAGGCATGTCCTCGGATAAGGATTAAAAACAACAACAACAAACAAACACGACTCCCCAAGGCCCTTCGTGAAGGTCCCCATTTACCTCTTTAGACTAATTTCCTAATATTCTCTCAAATACACACTACTGCAATATCCCCCGAGTGTAAGCCGTACTGAAGAAATGATTCATGCACCGGACTCTGCTCCTTGGACATCTCAAAGCTAAACATGACACTCCCTCTGTCTGGACCTTCCTTCTTCCAATCTATCCTGTCTCCTCACGCCATGCGCCCAACCCTGAAACACATCTCTGGCATCACTTCCTCTAGGAAATCTCTGATGCCCAGACTGTGACCTCAGTGCCCCCTAGTAATTCCATACTAATGATCTTACCTCCATTTTTATGTGTGGAATAAATATTCCCACAGATGTTCAATAATCCTTCATCACAACTCTATCTTCCCTTTTTGATTTTGGGTCAGTTATCATTTGCTTCTTCCACCTACCTAGACCATCTCCAAAATATTCAAATTAGCACCTTTTTTCTTCCTTGCTCTTCACCCAAATCCCCTCAAAGCATGTTTCCACACAAGACCCTATTATTTTGTAAATTTATTTAATAAATATTTATTTATTTTTAGAGAGAGGGGAAGGGAAGGAGAAAGAGTGGGAGAGAAACATCAATGTGTGGTTGCCTCTCATGTGTCCCCTACTGGGAACTGGCCTGCAACCCAGGCATGTGCCCTGACTGGGAATCGAACCACCATCCTTTGCTTCGCAGGCTCCTGCTCAATCCACTGAGAGCTACAACCGCCAGAGCTCACGATCCTATTATTTTTGATGTACAAAAAGGTCACAGCTTCCTCCCATTTCTCTTTCAAGTAAAGTATATTCTCTCATTCAGTTCTGAGTGGCATTCTTTCACCTCCTGGAAACACCTTTGAGACTCCAATAGCAAAGCTATAATATTTACCTCCTCATGTTAAAAATCTGAAATTCTCATTTGTTAAATGATATTTAAAACATCTGCAATCATGAGATCGAATGTTTTCTAAAAGAAAGCAGATTACACTCACACTGAGTAATATACCTTAGGGCTATTCTAAAGGAAATGTGTTCTATATTTTAACCTAGACTACACAATGACTCTCTCAAGGGCAACTAAACGATCAGATTAAATATACAGCAGTTTAAAGGATTTTTACTGCTTCTGCAACCAATGAAACATTTACTGAACTTAATGAAATTAAATGAGAAAATAGTTAAAAGATCACCTGTATCCATTTATACACATTACCTCTGACTTCTTTCTGAAAACTTTTAGAAGAGCCTTAGGGTTAGGAAAAAAATACTTTTAGTTCAACTCTTAGGCATATTACTTAAATATTTCCACCTGTAAAATGGGAATATCATTTTCTAAAACTTTTGTGAAGTGGTAAAGTATATGAAGATGCTTCCTAAGTGACAATAAATGTCAAACTATACTGCAATATTTTATCTTAAGACTGTGTAACTTATCTTCTATCTTCCCAAAAAGATTTCAGTCAGTTCAGAAATCTACAGAACAGATACAAAAAAAAGTCATATTAAAAATGTTAAGTTTTCCACTGTGGTCAGAGCAATGCTCTGCTGCAACAGCACAATACATAACAATACTGATGTTGTTTTCACAGACAACAGAGTCTTTAGCCAGCATTTATTAAAAATATATGTGTACATATAGCCTGCATATGTGTATGTATATAGTAAGCCAGCATTGGACAGAGAAAACACATGATCAAAATGCAAACATACTGTATACCCGAAATAAGAACGGGCTATAATCCATCCAGCATTTCTGAGACTGTATGCTAGACACAGCTCTAAACAAACAGTATCATGCCCGCGGGGTAGTTCGGTTGGTCAGGGCATTGTTCTGGTTCACCAAGATGGCGGGTTGCGTCCCCGTCAGGGCACACACAGGGATCACCAAATGAGTGCACAGAGAAGCCCAACACCAAATCAATGTTTCAAAACAAGTGGTATCAATAGAAATGTATTCTACACGAGTTTTATAATTCATCCATTACAATCGCTCCAGTTTACCATATTATTTACCTCCCTTCCTCAATAAATGGATCAAATGCCCAAAATCTCGTCTTAAAAAAACCTAGTTTTTGCCTGTAGGATCTTCAAATGGTAAAATAAGTAAATAAAATGGCAGAACACCCATCTGAATTACTGGTACCATTACGCTGTAAGCTCCATACTTCTGAGCACAGATTCAAAGCCCTGCTGTCTGGTCCCAGACAGCTAGTATGTACTTAATATCCATCCATACATAACAGTCGCTCCCAGTAATATACTAACGTTAAGGCAAAATGATTTAAAAAAAAAATGCTTGGCACCCTGCCTAGTGTGGCTCAGTTGGTTGGAGCATCAGACCATAACCAAGAGCTTTGATTCCTGGCCAGGGTGCATGCCTGGGTTCTGGGTTCCATCTCTAGTCCGAGCGCATGGGGGTGGGGGACAGCACAGGCAGACGAGTGGCACCTATCAGTGCTTCTCTTCTCTAAAGGCAATGAAAAAGTGTCCTCAGCTGAGAATTAAAAAAGCTCTGGCTGGTGTAGCTCAGTGGATTGAGCACAGGCCTGTGAAGTGAAGGGTCGCTGGTTCGATTCCCAGTCAGGGCACATGCCTGGGTTGCAGGCCAGGTCCCCAGTAGGGGACACATGAGAGGCAACCACACATTGCTGTTTCTCTCCCTCTCTTTCTCCTTCCCTTCCCCTCCCTCTAAAAATAAATAAAAAAAATATTTTTAAAAATGCTTGGGAAGCAACAAAGCCAAACAAAAGCAAGTTTATTCACATTGTCCTCAACAAATCAACTGGGTTTTAGCTCTTCTATCAGATTGGTGATAAAAACGAAAACTGACAAAAGAATCTACCCACATTACCCTTTAAAAGAAGGTGGGGGCAGTAAAAAAGGAAGCAACATACTAATGTAATGGCAGAGCTCTATTCTTTTAACCTAGACACCCCATAATCTTTCCTCTCCGCACTGACCCACCCAGGCTTTCAACCAACCCCTCTCCTGAGGGTAAAAGCTGAGGGGCAAGGAGCACTTGGATGTCAACTTAAGCACTCCTTTCAAAGATGAAGGAAAGGTTAAAGTATCTGCCATCTGGACTAAATGCTTTAGGAAAGAAACTACCCTTTAAGATTGCCAAATCTGAATGTAAAGAAATCTTGTTGGCAATTTGAGTATCTGTGGCAAATAGGGGTCATTTTAGTTCCATAGAAAGCCACGCTCCAAGATGGCAAATCCCAAGGTGGCTGCAAGAGCAGGAAAGTGTGTGCAGACAGAAGAGTGGCCGACGTGCTGGCGGATGACGAGGCTGGCTAGATGAGGGTGTATTATACCATTTCTGTATTTTGTAAACATCTGAAAGTTTCTCTATTAGTTTTAAGGCAATCCAACCACAAGAAAGCAGAAAAAGGGAGACCTACCACAAATAAGGTAGCAGTCAAGCTTCCCCCCATTTCAATCTCATTTTATTTTTCTCCTTACAGAAAGCAGTAGGGTATCCTTGAATTTTGAACCATGTGTATGAGATACCTATTCAAAGTTACATCTTCCAAAACTTTTCAGAAATCATTGCCTAATACTAGTGATAGTTTGAAGATCCTTAAAAATTATTCTTAGCTATTCTTTCAGCAATTTCACTTTGAGGTCTCTGTCTTAATATATAAACTGTGTCAGAAGCTTTAGCCACAGATATTCATGGCAGTATTTATAAATTTGATACAGCCTAAATGTGAAGCAAAAAATAATTAAAATTAAGAGACATCCACAGGATTATTAAGCCACTGAAAATACTAATGACAGAAAATATCCTTAAAATAATGTTAAGGGGGAAAGGTAATGTAAAAGCAAGCCAAAAACTGTAGAAAGATGCGAAGGCAGTATTCCTCCATGAGGAATTATCATGGCGATAATACTTGTCCCCACCAGCTCTGCTTGCTTCAGAATGCCTTTTATTACTGCTCCTATTTTCCTATCCTGTCAGTTCTCCTTGCCCTTCTGGATCAGGTCATTCTCAGCCTAGAATAAAAATCTAGTGTCTAAACTTTGAAGTTTCTTTCTTTCTTTTTTAAAGAGAGAGGGAAAAGGAGGGAGAGGGAGAGAAACATCCATGCGAGAGAGTAACACGGATGGGTTGCCTCCAGCAGGCGCCCTGACTGGGACCAAACCCACCACCTTTCAGATTACAGGACAATGCTCTACCTAACTGAGCCACACTGTTCGGGCCTAAACCTTAAGGTTTTTGTGTCTACTACACAAATGTAGTTACGAAAGACCAATGTAGTTCATATGTGAAGAATGAAATAGGATTTGAAAATAACCACCACCCACAACAGTCTCCCCATACCAGGCAGGCCGCATGTAAAAGTGTACTGGCAGGGGACACAGGATTGCTTGCGCGGCTACTAGCCACACTGGGCCTCCCTCCCCTGCAAAGGCATACCCACTCGCTATTTCACGTGAGACTGCTACAAAAGGAGCACTGCAGTAAAACAATTCAGTTTTTTAAAGATAAGCTTATTGCTGCATCCTTAAAGTACTGGCACCATAGCCAACTTTTGTTTCCTAGATCTAGGTGACTTAAACAGGGCTGGCTTAATTGTCATACTCATTAATTCCTTTCAGAAAGCTAATAAAATTTAAACGCTCTCTTTCGAAACAAACCTGCATTTTTAACAGGTAACCCTGCTCTCGTTACCTCAGCCTTCTCTCGCTTCTGTATACCACGGCAGCTGCTCTTCACGCTCGGCCGCGGGGAGGGTGGACAAGGGACTCCTTTTGAGCGCCTACTGTCATTACATGTTCAGCTGCCCACTGCTGTCACTGTCATGTTCCCAGCTCTGACACCCCTGTTATAGTAACAGAATCACTGAGAAAGGACACTACACCTAGGCCCTACTTACTAAATCTGGCTTTCCCTCTCTCCAAAAAATAAGATACTGCTCCAAAGATTAAGGAAATAAGACCAATGGGAGTTTATTTGGAAAATTTTAAAATGCCGTATTAAAAAAGTATCGATATATGTTGAGGATGTAAAGTACAGCATAGGAAATACCCTCAATGACATTATAAAAACCATGGTACCAGTGGGTACTGGAAGTATTGGGGCAACACTCTGTAAAGTATGATTGTCTAACCACTATGCCATATAGCTGAAACTAATAGAAATATTAAATATAAACTGTGGTTAAAATATATTTTAAAAAATCCTATATATGTAAGAACATTCTCATTTTTATTTACCAATTCACAACCCGACTAATGCTTTACGGTGCACTAACAGCATTCAAACTCAGGTCAAGACAAATCTACCTCTGTGGGACATAACCTTCAAGATGAAGGCTGATGAAAATCCGGCTTAGACTCTCACAGGTTTTTAAAAAAGATTTTATCTATTTATTCTTAGAGAGGAAGGGAGGGAGAAAATGGGGGAGAGAAACATCAATGTGTCGTTGCCTCTCACATGCCCCACTACTGGGACTGGGGACCTGGCCGCATCCCAGGCATGTGACCTGACTGGGAATTGAACCAGCGACCCCTTTGTTTGCAGGCAAGCACCCAATCCACTGAGCCACACCAGCCAGGGCAGACTTCCACAGTTCTTTAAAAAAAGAGGGGGGAAAAAAAACTCATGCAAAGCCTTTAAGATTTATAATATTTATTGTTTCTGCAAAATCACAGGAACCACTTATTTAACCATTTATTTTAAAGCTTTCTGTTGAGAATTTTTGTCTATTACCTTTTATGTTACAATTTTCTTAACTATTCAAATTCATAAATTAGTAAAGTCAAAACCCCAAGGACCTCTACAAGTGCCAATTTAAAGAAAGATATGGTTTCCTAGCAAACCAAAATGACAGCTGATACCTGAAATGGAATTCGGGGAAGACAACAGGAAAATGATCATGAGATTAAAGGACATAAGGCAGCTGGTACTAATCGCCAAGACAGACAACAAATACAGCGCCCAGTCCCCCGCCCATAATTATAGTTTCAAATGTCTGGTCAAACACTAAGAAACAGAGCTTAGAAAATAAGACAAAAAATAGTGGTTGATATGTGATTTCCCCCACCGTGACTATTAAATGTATAAAATGGTCTTTGCTTTTCTTTCACACCCCATGAAATCTGGTAGAAATACAGAAAGATGCCCTGCCAGATAAAAGGAGTAGTGATATGAGGCTGAGGCTTCTGGCAGCCACAGAACCGTCAGTACAATGTATTTAACATCTTTCTTACAGGAACCCCACCGTCTAAGAACCCCACGCTCGAATCACTCCCTCTCAGTGCCACACGGTGTTCACCAGCGGCCACACAGCAGGGAAGTCCTGTCTAACAATGTGGGCCTTGGGGTAGAAAGAAAGTCATAAGAACACCAGCAAAATTTCCATGATCTCTAAATAGTGAGCGGGCTCTGATTTCAGGTAACTTGTTCTTATTTATTTGGGTGAGCACCATGTGGTTTTTAAGCTCTATAACTTTTTTAAACGTAAATACTAACCTAGCTAAGCCCCTTCTTAAAAGTTAGGCTGAAGAGGTCCAGAAGTTAAAAAAGACAAAGGGATCCTAAATTACCTTTGGCTTGGCTGTTGTGGGCACTTCATTCTGACATATTCCTGAATCGGTCATGTTTTGAAATCCACCCAGCTATAGCAAAATCATCATTGTTTTTAACCGGAGGTGATGGTTATACAACATTACGAATATGCTAAGTGCTACTGAAGTGTATACTTGAAAATGGTTAGTTGTTACGTGACTTTTACCTCAATAAAAGCAACATCATTTTCTCCACTCTTTTTTTTAATAATTTAGAATTTGGTGTGATAAATAAGTAAAGATTCCTCCAAGTACTAAGGGATGAAATCCCCCCCAGGGGCAGCAGTTAATACAACAGATTAAGGAGGACGCACAGTTAGCAACATCTTTTATCTCAATTTTTTAGTAATTAGAAAAAGCAGTTAGTATTTATTTCAGTTACTGTGAAGGATAACATATAAAAAGCAAACTGTTATCTGTATTCTTTCCACCCCAAAGAAGAGAACAACTGAAACCACATGACTCAGAATAATGGCTGGCCGAGCTCCACCTCTGAAGAGTCTACAGAGGTGTCATTACTCCATTAGCGATAATGGCTATTGATCTAGCCTCCTGGAAGAGCTAGTAGGAAAAAGAGTATTTCAAGATAGGAAGAACTTTAAAGTATATCGATTCTACTAGGATGACTTTTTAAATATAATTAAGATAGCTTTTTGCCACCAATGCCCCCCACACATCCCAGTTAAATCACTCAACCCAATGACAACAAAGTTAGTGGCCCAGAAACTTTTTCTCCACCCCCAACCCCAGGAAGTACCAAAAGCCTACTCAGAATATTAACTTCTCAGGAGGCAGTAAAATCCAAAGGACAAGACAGTACTGTTAGCCAGTAGGAAACACCTAGGTATTAACTCTCTCCTTAAATGCAAGACTACACATTTGTTTGAAAAACATAAACTCCCTTCCTTCTTTCTTCCTTTTTGCAACACTGCATATTTTTTCTATCCTGGTCACCCACCTACAACTACCACTCTGCACAGGTCCCAACAGTGTTATTACTAGATTATTCTAGTAATAGAATAATCTATTAGAAGGACTAAATGCAAATAAATTTAATCCTTCTAACATGTAGGACTATTTTCTTTATATCTTCCAGTATTTCCCAAATTGTGAGGTTTTTTTGTAAGGGGAAAAAACAAAGTTTTATAAATAGTTACCACTTTGAGCATCTACCGCATTGATTTAATCCTCACACTTCAAGTAAGGTATTGACCCATTACACAGATGAGGAAAGGTAGGTACAAGGTACATCTAACTTCCTCAAACTCACAGGAAACAGGTTTGAAAAAAGGTCTGCTTTACTTTACAAAGTGTTTTTTCCTCCAAACTCCATTAAGGAGCAGAAGCATGAACACAGTAAAAGAGAACCTGCCCAAATCAGAACCTAGTGTTTTGTAACAGATTCTCATTCCCCAACATTTATTGAAAATGACCCATTATAAAGGTATCATATTTTTAAGGTTTTTATTAAACCTGCCAAGTTAATAATATGCAATAAACCCAAGCACACATCCTGTCCCTGCACTATGATCACAGAATGTATTCTTGTTTAAAATTTCTATCTTTATTCCATCACTGCCCAATTTTAATGGCAAAATGAATGTTTAAAATTATAAATGTTATCTTATACACTCTTGTGAGAAAACTAGAAATAGCAAAATGAATAGGTACATCTAGAGGTCACTGACTTGGATGTCTATAGACAAACAAAATCCTTGTTTTTTTGCACCAATCCTTACCTGGTGAAAGATGAGTGCTCAACTCCACCTGGCTTATCTGCTAATTTCTGCATTACCTTGGACAAATGCCATTTACATACTCCCTAACAGCCCTTAGGTGCATTGCAGCCTCTGTGTCATTGTGTGTGACATCACTGGATTGCTATGGATATGGGTTCGAGGTCACTCGCTGAGAAACTTGAAGTATGGAAAAACGAGAAGAGTCTAAATAACATGAACCTATATTATCAAAAGTGCAACCTGTATTATTTGAGCTTTAAAATGTTTTAAGATAGGAACTGTGGCAATATATTAATTCGATGGTGCTCCCAATTTCAAAACCAATTCTCTTCCTTAACAAGATTTAAAAAAATTTGTTCATGTTGCTGACTTAAAATATAAAGGCATCAGCATTATCATCTTTTGTGAACTCATAAAGTTGTTCAGTGATCTGTAATGCCTGTACCGCTTCATTAAAAGATTTAACATGCAAGGTACACTCCTAAATCCACTTCACACTGAAGATGCATTTTAAAACCTTTGTTACATAAGGCAGGAAGTTAAATATTAAAATAGTGAGAGTCCTAAATCATTAATTGTATTTTCCATGTTTCATTTAATAATGTTCTATTCATCCCTCTCCTCTAATATCAGACTGGTTAACAGCCCATTAGATAAATACAGTGTTACTGACAAAAATGGTGCAATACAGGCAGGAATCTGCAGACAACTGGAGAGCAGGATCCCTTTCCAGCAGAAGCATGAGGATGCAATTGCAAAAAAAATTTTTAAGCCTCCGATGTATCTAACAAAAAAAAATTTTTAAGACTTTTTCCCCTTTAAAATAACTCCTCCCAGCCTCCACCTCCTCTAGGCTCTCTGCAATATGACAAATGCAGAATCTTCTGGAATGACTTGATACTGCCTCCCACCACCGCTTTGTTTGCAATAACAGATTAGAGAACATTTTTTCAACTTCATTTCAACAGATGCGTGCCTGTATTTTAAAAACAAACAGCATGTCACAAATTGAACAAGCCAGATAAATTCACAACCTTTATTTTAAAGACAATACCTACCCTTTTCAATACAAAACATTAGGAAAAAATGGAGATGACACATCGAGAACAATCAATGACAACGCTAGCGAGAGACAAAACGTTCCTAAAAGCAGGAGGATTTGCTTTGAGAATTGGAGAAAGAGGAGCCTTTTGTTAAGAAAAACGTGAGGAAGCTTTCGATTTTGTCCAGGTTTTCAGGGAAGCCTACATTTTCCCCAGGGAGGTTCTACAGGATCTGTCAGTAAAGGCAGCGGGTACGATTTGAGGGAAAGGGGGGTTAGAAAACCGGGAGACATGCTGAGTGAATGGGGAAGGCGCCGCCCAGACACCAGGGAG
>PVKM010025161.1:0-20117 GCA_004027735.1 Carollia perspicillata
GCGGGAGGGGGTCCCAGAGCAGGGACAGTGGCGATGCAGGGGAGGCCTCCCCCAGGGTCACACTGCCTGGCCTCTGCCTTGCTCTGAGCTGCGCTATGTGATCTTGGGCAAGTGGCCAGATGTCTCTGAGCCTTGGATTCCTCCTCTGTGGCCGGAGGATGGGCCCCACGCTCTGAACTCGGAGCTCCCTCCTGTTGACTCAGTCCTGAGGGAGGCCTGGGACTCTGGAAGCCAGTCCAGAGAAGATTAGATCAAATGGGGTTGGGTCAGCATGCCAGTCTAACCAGGGGCAGGGATTTCTGCCCGCCCCATGCCTATATCAGGGCTGAAGGCACAGCCCGGGCTCTTAGCTGCCAGAGGCCAGGGGAGCAGGGCCATGCCGGCACCTGGGACAGCTGGGACAGTGTGAGCTTGAGGGCTGTAGTGCTGAGCTGGTTTCCACCAGGGTACCTGCAAGCTCTGAGGGTAGAGCTGGGTACATCCTGCCCAGCCTCAACCCTGGAGCCCCTGCCTCCCTACCAGTGGCTCTACCATCAGCCCGTTGCCCCTGGTGGTCTGCTCTGTGTGCTGCACCCCCCATACAGTTGGGTCCTGGAATTTCTCATCATTCAGCCAGAGCCCGTGAGGAGAGGCCCGCTGCCTCCCACCCGGCTTCCCACTGCCCAGGAGGTGTGCTACCGGCGGGCTCAGCAGGCACAGAGGGAGTCAGCCAGCTGGCTTCAGGCTGCTCATCGGCCACCCGAGAAGCCATCCTCCATTCACATTGCAGTTCCTGGAGAGAAGAGGAGGATTGCCCACGTCCCCAACCCCTGCCTGGCTACAGGTGAGTCCCGGGAAGGTCTTGGGAGGTGAGGTACCCAGCGTACCTGCAGTGGTAACCTTGAGCAAGGCCTGGCCTCAGTGTGCTTTTCTGTAAAATGGCAGAGTGTCTCCCTGGCTGTTAGCAGGAGGCTAAGGCAGGACTGGCGTGGTGCTCTGGGCCTCTCCTGGCCTTGGTGTTGGCAGTGGGGGCTGGCTGTGGAGAGTCTGAGGGTGTCTGTCTGCCAGACCCAAGCCTCTTCAGCTCTGTCCTCCCGCCTCCCTCCAAGACCCTGACCTAGAGGTCACCTTGTGGCCCTCCCGTTCTGTCCCTGCCTGGTCTTTGTGTCCCTGCCTCCCCCGGGTTCCCAGAGTATTGGAGGCCAGTGGCCTGGCAGGGATCCGTCTGAGTGTAGGCACTGGGCTCCAGATGGTGGTGCTGGGAGTGGGGGCCGGCCTGGGGCTGTAACCCAGGGTCTCAGGCCCTAATCGAACTGAGCCATCCGATCTGGCAAAGGGCTGGGGCATGTATTTGCTGCTCATCTGGCTCTGAGGGTCACTTTTTCCCAACCGGGCATTGCCTGAAAGTGGAGCTGCACGCTCGATGGGAGTGTCTCTACTCGGTGGTAGCTGGAGCTGAGGAAACGTGCCAGGCCAGACCGCTGCAGGCACCTGGGAGCCTCTTCAGATGTGGGCTCAGCCTCCCCAGCCCAAAGGTCTGGCCCACTCCGGGATGTCCTTGCTGCTGGTTTAAAGACCCCCTTGAGTAGCCAGCCGAGTGGGTGGTCAGGTTCCCCCTGGTGGTCCTGCAGGTACAGGTGTCCACAGCCCTCCCCTGGTTTTCCTTGGTGTGTCCAGATCCTGATCCCTCTCCCCTCAGGGTGCCAGAGTTAGAACAGTGACAGGCATGGTTGTGGGTTTAGCTCAAAGAAGGGAAATTGCACCCTGAGACGTGTAAAAGATAAGTCTGCACCTTTTGCATTCAGCCATCCACAGTCCCCACTGCGACAGCCAGCATTCCTGGCTCTCCTGAGCCTAGACGACTCTCCTGGAGTTTTGGGAGACCCACCCAGTGCTGCGCACTTGTACTGTGTCTACAACAGTCTAAAATCTGAAAAGTACTCAGCCCTCCCTTCCTTCCTGTGGAGCCTGCAAGGCCAACCCTGGCATGGGATTCGCAGGAAACTGGGACCTGGGCCCTCCACTCCATGCCTTGGTCTCCTCATCGGCTCCTGTCCCTCCATCAGGGCTGAGCCCAGGCTCAGAGCTGGTCAGAGGTCCCCTGTGTACACACACTGGGAGATGCACCTTCCCTGGCCCCACCGCCCCACCCGGAGACCTTGGAAACAGCCCTAACCCTAACCCTCCTTCCTGGGGGTGGGAGACTGGTTTGTGACCTCACCAAAGAGGGTGGAGAACACAGAGGCAGTGCGGGCAGGCCGGCTGGGTCACAATGACCAGGCTGGGGCGTCCCAGACCCTCTGGTCCTCAGTCCAGGAACCAGGACCTTTCCTCCCTCAGATGTCAATGCTTCAGAGTCAGGGGCCGGAACATGTGGCAGAGGCTTCCCATGCCCCCAGCCACCCGCCCGACCACCCTGCTGGCTTTCACAGCTCCATTTTTGTGTCCCCTCTCTCCATGGACTTGCCCAAAAGCAGATAGAGCCTAATGTCCTTCCACAGCCTGTGTTCCCACTCCTCGCCCTCCCCGCTGTGCTCTGAGATGCACATCCTGCTGATGCTGAATGACCGCAGCTGCCTAGTGCTCTGCAGCTCAGTGATGGGTGCACTGTCTTCCTGTCCTCACACCCCCTGTCCCCCGCCGACCCCCACAGGTGCCAAGAGAACCCTCGCAGCCAGCAGCAGCCAGCCTCCCAATGGCCTTGAGCTGGGCAGCCAGCCCCTGAAGACGCGCACGCTGTCAGGCATGGCTTCCAAGACCACCAGCACCATCACCCCCAAGCGCGTTGCGCACAGCCCGTCTTTGCAGGTATCGCCCCTGCCTGTGGGAGACAGGGCATCCCACTCGCGACACGCCCAGCGTCACGGGCTTGCTTTTCCCTTTCCTGTTCCTTTGTTTTCTCTTAGGTTCATTGCCTTTCACTTTTTAGCCTAGTTTTGGTTCACAGAAATATTGAGCAGAGAGAGAGGGCAGAGCATTGTGAGCCCTCCCCTCTTGTCAACACTGGAACAGTCATCTCTTGGCACCAGCCAGCCTGTGATGACGGTCGGGGTCACTAAGGCCCAGTTTCCAGCAGGCTTCCCCTTGTGTAGATGGGATTCCAAGAAGCGTGTCAGAGGACCAGGCAGGGCACGCCACCCTCCACTGTTTCTGTGTCCCCTCCAGAGTTTAAAGAAGCCCGTTATTCCAAAAGAGTTTGGGGGCAAAGTCCCCACCGTCATCCGTCAACGATATCTCAACTTGTTTATTGAGGAATGTCTCAAGTTCTGCTCCTCCAACCAGGAAGCCATAGAGAAGGTGGGTGACCCTGGGAAGTGGTGCCCAGTGTCTGGGGGCTGCAGGGCCAAGACCTGGGCAGAGGGCCTAGGACCACCCATTGGGATGTCCAAAAATGAGTGGCATGTCATCCCTAGGCGCTAAACGAGGAGAAGGTGGCCTACGACCGCAGCCCCAGCAAGAACATCTACCTGAACGTAGCTGTGAACACCCTCAAGAAGCTGCGGGGCCTGGTCCCCAGCACTGTGCCTGGTCTCAGCAGTAAGTCGGGCAGGGTGGGGGCAGCCTGGGTGTTGCATCTAGAGGATTCAGCCCCACACCTTCCGCAGAGAGTGGCTGGGACCCTTCTGGCAGCCTTTCTGCCGCTCTGAGTGGTAAGATTCTCAGACAAAAGGCCCCCGGCTGTCGGGCTCTGTCTAAGCTGGCATTGGCCCCATGCCCTCAGAACAGCCTCTTCTTGCTTTTAACCACCCTCCTCCTCTGAGAACCTCCTCCTCTGAGAGCCAGGTCTCTCCAGCAAGGGGCCGCCAGCCTGCTAATGGGGCTGCCTCTTCAAAGCGCGCCCTGCCTGCTCTATGCATTAACCTGGGAAGACGTTTATGGTGCCTCTCGAGGGCGCATTAAGCCATCAGCAGGCGCTTCCCTGTTCTGTTCGCGGCTGGGCCCCCTCCATCCACTTCTCCTGGACGAGATGGCCATTATATCTCATGTTAAATTCTTTCCCTACAAGGGTGAAAATCCCCGCCCAGGGGGAGATGGAGGGAAAACTGGGGCTTCCAGGCAGCTGGAGGCCTGCTGGTCTCGAGTTAATGTGGGGGTGGGGCAACTGGCTGAGGGACCCATGAGGTCAGGACTCTCCTGACTCTGGGTGGCGACCAGGCTGTCCAGGAAACAGGGCACTGAGGAAGTGGGGGAACACTTGGGAGGGATGGGGGATGCTCAGCCTTGTTTTGCCTTCTCCCACTTCCAGAAACCAGTGGCCGGAGGGTTGTGTCCCATGAGGTGGTGCTGGGGGGCAAGTTGGCCGCCAAGACCAGCTTCTCACTCAGCCGCCCAAGCAGCCCCCGTGTGGAGGATCTGAAAGGTAAGCCTGGCTCCTCCGGGGCCCAGGGCACAGTGCCCATCCCCCACCCCTGCCCCACCTTCCAACCACTGCCTGCCCTTCAGCTTGGCTGTCCTTAACCTCAGTGTGGGGCTGATCGCCTGTCCTGGTCATCTGCAGGGGCTGCCCTGTATGACCGCCTCAAGGAGTACCTGCTCACTGAGGACCAGCTCAAGGAGAACGGCTACCCCTTCCCGCACCCCAAGAGGCCAGGGGGTGCCGTCATCTTCACTGCCGAGGAGAAGCCGCCCAAAGACTGTGAGTTGCCCCTTGCCCCTGCGCTCCTTGTAGGGGGCACAGGGGAGGCCGTCCGGGCACAGAGACCAGCAGGTGCAGACAGACAGGCTGGGGCCTCGGGGCCTGCCTGACTCCTCACCTGTCCTCCTGTCTGCCTGCCTGAACCCCTAGCCTCCTGCCGGGTCTGCTGCCGCTGTGGCGCCGAGTACCTCGTGTCCCCCGCAGGCCGGTGTGTGCGTGAGGAAGAGTGTTACTACCACTGGGGGCGGCTCCGCCGGAACCGAGGTGAGACCCAGGCCTGGCCCCCTTCTCTCTGACCCTCCCTAACCCCTTTTTAATTTTCTTTCCCTTAGTTGGTACTTTTTGACAAAAGTAATGTGAAAATCTTCTGTTACAACATTTAGACAGATAAAGGAAGGCCTCCTCACAAGCCCATCACCCCCACTCGCCCTTCTTCAGTGCACAGGCACTTGTGAGAAATACGTGGGTGTTTGGGAACAATGGGTTTGTCCTGTCCTGCAGCTGTTGGTTTCACTTAATGGCTAATGTGGCCAAGTTCTCACCCACGGGAACGCACTGGTCTCCTGGAGCGCTGGTGGCTGCCTGCAGACCCACCCCTGGGGGGCACACAGAGGGTCCCCTGCGGTGCTGCGTTTCCTTGGGCAGGCCCCAAGGGGACCCACGCCTGCACGTGTCCTTGCTGACACTGTGGGGAAGGGACCATGCAGGGTCAGGGGGCTGCCCCTATCCCAAGTCCTCTCTCCCCTGCAGGGCCTGGTGTCCCTCAGGAATAGGGCTGGAATCCCTGGCCTCGCAGGGGCCACCCTTCAACTCAGGGCTGGGGTCCACTCTCCTGGGAGGCCCCTGCCGGCCCAGGCAAAGTGGATGTCAGCAACTACCTGCAGGAGATCTGAGAACAGTGCCACTGACCCCTGTCTCCCTTGCAGCGGCTGGTGGCTGGGAGACTCAGTACATGTGCTGCTCAGCTGCCATTGGCTCCACTGGCTGCCAGGTTGCCAAGGTGGGTCTCCTGAGCCCTGTCAGTGCCTCCTCATCCTGGGAATATCCTACTCTGTCCTGATAGGAGCAGATTACCCTCAGGTGCCCTCTCCTGTCCTTTGGTTTGTCTGCTTTGGAAAGGGGAGTTTAGTCTGGTCCCGTGAACTTGGCCTCGTCGGCTTTTCCTGAGGTCCCCTCCCCACCCTCTGAGCCTCCCACCCTCACCTTCCTTCCCCTCCCCACCCTCAGCAACACGTACAGGATGGCCGCAAGGAAAACCTGGAAGGGTTCATGAAGACCTTTGATAAAGAGCTTCCAGAAGATGCTCACCCTGGAATCTATGCCCTTGACTGTGAAATGGTGAGTCACCTGGCTGGCGCTTGCTGAGGACTCATGGCCCTTGTGAGCTGCAAGGGTCTTGCTGTTGCATGGGGTTGTCCCAGCTCCTCTGCCGGAAGCTTTGGGCCAGTGCAGGATTTAGGATTAAAAGAGCAGATGAAGAGCCTCGAACAACAGTCGGACCCACCTCCCTGTGGGTCAGGCAGTGTCTGTAGCTCTGAGGCTCATTGCCAACCTCTGCTCAGAAAGGGCTTTTCTCGTCACCAAGTAGACGCTCTCACCTCATCCTCAGCACACACCACACGCCCTGGGCACAGCCATACGTACTCAGGTCCCCTCTGCACTCGGGTACTGTGCGGGCTTCACGTGCACAGTGTAGGCTCTGGTAAAGGGCGCCTGGTGCATGCCTGCTCTGACCCCTAGGCTCCTAGGCCTCTGCCGTGGGGCTCTGGAATCCGGGTGGCCTTCTCGTGAGCACTGGGCTGGGGGGTGTGGTCAGTGGTGCCCAGGGAGGGAGGCAAGCTGTGCGGTGTCTCTGAGCTGCATCCTTCTGGCCTGCAGTCCTACACCACATACGGCTTGGAGCTGACACGAGTCACGGTGGTGGACACTGACATGCAGGTTGTTTATGACACCTTCGTCAAGCCGGACAACGAGATTGTCGACTACAACACAAGGTGCGGCCTGACCCTGAAGGACCTGGGATCCCTGGGTGGGAACCCCATGGTCCACTGGTGTCCAGTCCCCCTGACCCTGACCTAGCTCATGGGTTGGGGACCTCCGGTGCTCTCCCAGCTACCCTAAGTTCCCTGCCCTGCCTGCACCAGGTTTTCTGGGGTGACTGAGGCTGACCTTGCCGACACAAACATCTCACTCCGGGACGTCCAGGCTGTCCTCCTGAGCATGTTCAATGCCAATACCATCCTCATTGGACACAGCCTAGAGAGCGACCTGCTGGCCTTGAAGGTATCCTGGCCTCCCAGGCTGCATCCTCAGAGGGCGAGTGGGGCTGTGGGTCAGTGACCAGGCACACTGCTTTGGAATCCTTCCAAGCCCTGGGTGCCTTTGAGGGCCTCCTGGGGTCCTGGACCCTGCCGGACTGGCTGGCTGTTCCCACAGGTCATCCACAGCACTGTGGTGGACACATCTGTGCTCTTCCCACACCGCCTGGGCCTCCCCTACAAGCGCTCCCTGCGGAATCTCATGGCTGACTACCTCAGACAGATCATCCAGGACAACGGTGAGTGATGGGCGGCGGGGGGCAGGGTTGGGGCTTGGCAGAGGCAGGGTGGGGCCCCAGGGCTGGCTCACCCTGACCCTCTGCCCACTCCTCAGTGGATGGGCACAGCTCCAGTGAGGACGCCAGTGCCTGCATGCACCTGGTGATCTGGAAGATTCGAGAAGACGCCAAGACCAAGCGGTGACCGCCGCCTGCCCACCTGCCCTCCGCTTCCTGCCTCCTGCTGCCCTGGCCCATCCTCTAGCCCAAGGCTTCTTCCAAAACAGTGCAATAAATCTTGAGAGCTAACCCTGTCCATGTCACCAAGACATGGGAATGGAGAGCACGGGAGGAGCCGAATGGTACCCAAGACCCAGCTCAAGACACACATGGAGCCTCAGCCCATGTGGCCCCTTGCGGCCTCCCTGCCTCTGCCCCAGACTGCTGTCATTTGGAAACTGCTGCTGCTGACAGCGGAGGCTAGGACCACCTGCCTGGCACACCAGCCAGGCCCTGCTTTTGTCCCCAGCAGTGACCTTTGTAGGCTGACCACCTACTCCTCCCCCCTCACCTGCCAACATCCAGTGGGCTGGGTGGGCTTGTCACAGGTTTGTTTGGACAGGGGTTATCTTTTTTTATTTTGTATTGTTATTTTTAATTTAAACCTGATGACTTGCATAGTTCCCCCCCTCCCCCCCACACCTGGAGGAGCAAGACCCTGGTGCTGCCTTCCCTCCCTGGTGGGGGGGACGGGGGTTGGGAGCAATCAGCTGGTGCCTCCACAGCCACCAGGACCCAAGAATCCAGCCTGGCCTGCCCCAACCGTCCCCCCAACTCCTTGCCCTCTAGGAACCAGGCCAGCCCCGTCTCCAGCCCCCAGCCCTCCACATATCCCCAGGGCCCTGGTGTGCAGACACTCCCATTGGAGCTCCACTCTCACCTGGGAGCTGTCAAGGCCCACAGCTCCTTCCAGTGCCCCAGCCCCCTTTCCCTCACCTCCAGGCAGGGACAGAATAAATGTTTGTATGGATTTTAGATGTAATGGTGTCCAGTAGTGTTCTTGGTGCCAGCTGTGGCTCCACATACTCTGTGGAGTTCATTGTCCCCATGCCAGGACTTGCCCCAGTGGGTGGGCAGGAAAGCCAGCTCTGGTTCCCAGGCTGCCTCCTGGGCCCTGCACCTCGCTCCCTGCTCTGGGGATACAGTGTTCCCCTGCAGACCAAGAGCCCTGGGCAGTGTGGTTGGTTGGGGCCTGTTACTCCAGTCCCTTGGTGGGGGCCGGCAGCCAAGTTCTGTGAGAGGCGCAATGTCTGAGAAGCCACCACAGGAAGGTCAGGGCGGCCATGGTCCGCTGTGTGCCATTTGCCGATCCCTAGAAACCTGTGTGCCCGGCTTCCTGAATTCACCCCATTTATGTGTTGTTTTGGCTCTTGGGGCCAGGGATGTTCAGGATTCTTTTTTTTTTTTAAGCATATTTGCCCTGACTGAGGGTTGAACCCTCAACCTAGGTATGTGCCCTGACTGGGAATCAGACCTCCAACCTTTTGGAGTGTGGGACGACACTACAACTGAGCTGTACTGGCCAGGGCAAGATTCCACGTTTAAGTTGTGAAAAGTGAGACCGAAAATATGGGA
This sequence comes from Carollia perspicillata, assembly GCA_004027735.1. NCBI lineage: Eukaryota > Metazoa > Chordata > Mammalia > Chiroptera > Phyllostomidae > Carollia > Carollia perspicillata. The sequence continues at coordinate 8,787 of PVKM010025161.1, forward strand.
CAGAAGATGCTGGGGGTCCTTGGGTCCTGATGTGGGAGGAAGGCTCCCACGAGGAGGCCCTGCCACCCTGTCACTCTGGCTTTTGCTAAAAGCCAGGAGGGCAGGATCCTGGGTGAGGACATGGCAGCCCCTCTCCTAGGGGTTTCCTGGACCGTGGCTGCTTTGGATTTCTTCTCCAGGTCCTGAGGGCTCTGGAGGCGGACAGCGTTCGGTCCAGTCAGGCCTCTGCCACTGTCAGATCCCTCTGGGACCATTCTTGTAACCAGCATTGACCCTCCTCTTCTGTAAACAAGAATTTTCTAAGTAGGTGGTGCCAGTGGCTTCACAGAAACTCGTTTCCATGTGGTATCTGTACCCCTCCTCAGCACAAGTGAGGGGAAGCTGGGAGAGAAGCTCCCCAATTCAGGAGGTATGCAGGTTTAGAGCTTGCCAAAACTGTTGGCTCTTGGAGGCCGAAACCCATTTCTCACTGCTCTGGAAGCTCCGCTGCCCGCTGTTGCTATCCTAGGGAGGAAGTCAGGTCCCCTGACCTGCACCCAGCAAGATCTCTCCTAAAGCCTCTTCCCCAGGGTCTTTCTCATTAACTGCTGGGTAGGGCTGGATTAACATTCCCTGAGTGGATGAATGAATGAATGAAAAGAGGTTTACCTGGCACTTCCAGAGGCCAAGCAGGATGTTCAGATCCACCTTTCAAAGAAATGTGACTGAGAAGTTGCTGTTCACCCATTCATTCACTCACCCATTTGCTCGTAGGTGATGCTGGTACTTCAGGGGGACTCGGCCCAGGCAGGAAGAAGACACTAGGGCACAGAGTCAGACACAGGCACCCCTGTCTGTTGCATCAGGACTGGGCCAGAGTGAAGGACCCCAGGGCTGGGGGGAAAGTGCCCAGGGCCCACTGCTTTCCTAATCTCAGTGCTTCAGGGGCCTCCCAAAAGTGAAAATGTGAAACACGGAGCTTAATCATCTCCGGTGCCCCCAAGTTTGCCCCACCCCCCATAAGCCCCAACTCTCAAGGCGACCGTAATTTTAGTAGCCCCTTCCACACACCCTCCTGCCCTCAGTTCCCCATTTTCAACAGCAGGCTGCTTCAGCCTCACCACTGTCTCCCACCCCATCACCTCCTTCAGGAAGACTCCCCCGAAAGCCCAGGCTGCTCACTCAGTGGGCACAAACCAGGGCAGAGCCTTAGGGGTTTCCTCCAGCTGTGGGAATATTCTAGGTGGCTCTAACGGCCTGTCCTAGCCCGGCGCCCAACACTGCGCCTGCGCGTAGGAGGTGTGAAAACGCAGGCCCTCAGACCTGCAGACACCTACCCATGAGTCCTTCCTCTGCCCCTAGTCCCATACCGGCCCCGCCCGACTTCAGCAGGCTCCAATCCACCTCACCCAGGCCCAGCTTTACCAGATCCCGCCCCTAAAGGACTTGCCCCTTAACACCCTGCAGCTATTACCACACGCCCCCTCATCGCCTGGCGCCTTGCTTAAGACCCCGCCCACTGACCACCGCAGTCCCCGCCCACAGCAGCGGACTTGCAGCTGAGCTGGCGCGACTCCAGAGAATCCCCCTAGGCTCTGGCCTCTGCCCTGGCTCCGCCCACAGGGCCTGCCCTCCCTCTCCCCTACCCAGGCCTTCTCTGCAAGGCCCCTCCCGGACTCCTTGGCCCCGTCCTCAGCGCCCCCGCAAGGTCGTCCTTGGCCTAGGCCCTCCCTTCGATCCTGCCTGGCCTCGCGCCCGCACCTCCCTTTTCAGGCCGGTTGGCATCAGGCAAACATTCCCCATTCCCCCTACCCCTCCCCTGGACGCCCGGGGACTGCCCGAGGCAGGGCTGCGGCGCTCCCCCTGCTGTGCATTCCCGGGTGTCAGCGCACCCTGTCAGGGCTCCATCGCCAGAGGAGGGGCGGGAGGTCGCTGCAACTGCAGAGGGGACGCCCCGTAGGGGTTCGCGCAGGACAGAGTCCAGAGGGTTGCAGACTGTGTACACCGATCTCCCCGCCCAGGAAGGACCCGCGGGAGGGGGAGCGGTTGGGCCTTGAAACCTACGCCTTGAGACCTCAGGAAGGACGGCTAATGGGGAGCTTGGGTGAGCTGCATAGGAGTGAGGAGGAGGCAAGGACTGGGGGCGTCTTCCTATCCTAGCTACACTACTTGGGGTGAATTCTGGCCGTCCCAGCATCTCTCCAACCTCACCTGCCCAGTGCGAGGTCTCCCCGGGCTCCAGGTCACTGGCTGAACCTCACTTCTTTTCCTTTGGGGAAGGGGTATGGCTCGGCTCAGGCTCCCAGGAGCATGAGAGCTGGCCCTGAGCAGGTCCTACCCCATGGCTCCCGGGACACACACGTGACTCAGACACCAGCCCTTCTGCCCTGGGAGGTTTCCTGTGCACGCGGCCTCCCAGACAGGGAAAGAAGCAGAGGAGAGAAGGTGATGAGACCTGGAATGGGGGACACCCCAGGCAGAGGGAGAGCCCAGAGGAGGTACCAGAACAAGCCGTGCCCATCTGAGAACTATAAGCTGAGACCAGAAGGGTGAGGAGGCAGTGACCAAGCATGCGGGAAGGTTGCTCCTTGGGCAGAGGGAACAGCCCTGGCAAGTACTTAGAGAACTGCTGAGGGTCCCCCGGTGAGACAAATTCCTGGCATTGAAGGAGTGACCATGAACTAAGCAGTGAGAAGGTTCTGGGCTCTGTGGAAGGTCTGGTGTCTGCTTCCATCACAGTTAACTGCCCTGAGACCACAGTCAGACCTCTCGGAGCAGCTTGCCCTAGTGTACATATTTACCGATATGATGTATAACCCTGGGGCCGATGTAGTCAATCAGCAAACACTGATGAGCCCTTCAGTGGGATGGGCATTGTGTCCCATGTGGGAATTGGGGCAGGAGAGGGGCAGCAGGGAAACTGGAGGAGGGGGGTATGGCCATCCCAGGAGAAGTGATGGCAGCCTGGACTGGGGGCGGCCCTGAGGGTTGGCAGCACTGGCCAGAATCCGTCCTGGGGTACCGGCCGTAATGGAAGTTGAGGCAACCTCAGCTTGGTAGCTGGGGGAACTGGTGAATGTGAGGCTGTTGCAAGATTGGGAATCAGTAGAGGCCCCGGATATCCAGGAAAGGACACAGAGCCAGTGGCTGGACCTTCAGAGCCTGGGGAGGGGGCAGCTGATAAAAGTGGGAGGTGATATTTTGAAGGGGGAGGACTAATAGACGGTGTCTAGCAAGGGCTGGGCCACTGGTGTAACCTTGAACCCCTCTCCCCAACAGCCCGACCAGCATGGGCAGTCTGGCCTACAGTGAGGACCTTGAGGAGGAAAAGAACTCAGGTGCAAGAACTCAGGGGCCAAGTGGGTGTCATGGGGTCTGTGGAGGAAACCAAGGGGCATTATAGGGTGGTGGCTGGAATGTGGAGACAGGGAGACCACCCAAACCCATTTGACAGACCCAGCATGGGGTCGTCAGTGGGCTACAAATAGTCCCAGATCCCATGACTGAATGCTGGGTTAAGGAATTGGGGGCTGCAGACCTGAACTAGTGAGGCTGCCCAGGCTGCGCGAGCAGCCTCGCACACCTTGGAGCTGGGTACCAGGCCTCAGTTTTACCCCCTCTGTGGAAGGGACGGGCATGAACGAATCTCCCAGGGCCTGTCCTCTGTGCCGAGGGTCTGGCCCAGGGTGGTGCTTGTTTACCAGCTCCCACACCCACAGCAGAGAGCCAGGCATCTCCAGTGTCTGGGTTCCCCCGGAGGCCCATTAGACCTCCACTGGGGATCATTAGGGAGTGTTCGTGTGTCCCACACCACGCCCCACTCTCTTTGGCTTCAGTATTCACCTGGGAGGTGAAGGCCAACGACCGGACTTACAATGACCAGTTCAAGGAGAAGGCCTTCCTGTGTTGGCAGAGGAAGAAGTACAAGGTGGGTGGCCCCAGCCTTACTTGCCCTCCCCTACCTCCTCCCACCCAGCCTACCCCTTCCCCCCAGTTTTAATCATGAGCAAATCACCAGTTTGAGGCTGAAATTTCTTGTATGTCCTTGGCCCCACCCCAGTTCACCTTAAAATCAGTTAATACTAAACCTTCAAAGTACAATGTGTTCATCAGGCTCTTTTTAAAATCCCCTTGCATGTGTCTCACTTTGGAAAATACTGGAGTCACGGCCCTGCTCGAAGGGTCTTTGCATGTAGTAGGGGCTCAGCTGACGCTGGCTCAGGGCTCTGCACTCCCCTGGCACTCAGTAGAGCTGGCTTGAGGTCTTGGATTTGGTAGATAGTTAATGCTGGTTGGAGGCTTTGCACATATTAGGGGCTCAGTCATTGCTGATTATGACCAAAGGGTGGGGCAAGACCAGGGTGGGGCCCTGGCCACGGCAGTGCCCCCATGCTGGCTCTCATTGCAGGATAATACCATCCACACGGCCAAGTACAACTTCTTCTCCTTCCTGCCCCTAAATATGTACAAGCAGTTCCACCGAATGTCCAACCTCTACTTCCTTTTTATCATCATCCTCCAGGTGGGGTAGGGTGAGGGTGGCACCTGTGCACACACCATTTCTTTCACCTGCTCAAATTGCCTCCTCCAGGAAGCCCTCCTTGACTAGCTTTGACACATGGCTCTGTAGATACACACAGGGTCAAGTGTGCAGTCTGACTGTGCAGTTGCAGGGGGTCAGTACCTGGCTCCTCACACTGGGAGCACCCTCATGGCTGCATTCCCACTGCTCGGCCCAGGCCTGGCTCACAGGAGGTGCTCGACATATGTTCAGTGATGAAGGTGCAGGAGTGGCTCCTCCAGGTTCAAGGAGGGCACAGCCCCTCCCCAGGATGGACGGCCTTGGCTACCTGACCCCCTGGGCCCCAACCCATTGACCTGACCCCACAGGGTGAGGAGGAAAGAAGAGTTGAGAGCAGATTCTCAGGACCCGCCAGGCCACTTGCTAGCAGCTGGGTGGCCCTGCCAGAGGGGCAGAGTCCTGCCTGAGAAGCTTCCTCTTTCCGTGGGTGGGCAGTTCACAGAGCGCCCTGCCCCTCACCTAGCAGCTCGTTCACCTAACATTTCATTCTTTTCCGACCCTCTGCTTTTATCCATCAATCCAACAAACATACAGTGTGCGGGTCCTATGCTGGACACTGGGGACCTGGCAGTGGCCCTGATAGCCATGGTCATCAAGCCACATAGTGGGAACCAGTGATGGGAAGGGGACCCACATGCCACCCAGGCCCGTCTGGGGTTCGCCTGGAGCTCGGGCGTGAAGGGTGACTGGGAAGAGCAGGCTTGCAGACAGGGCACAGTAAAGCCAAGGCTCCCAGCAGCAAGCAAGCTTGGGGTCAGCAGGGCTTCCTGGAGAGCATGACATGGGAGCTGGTCAGGGAGGGTAGATGAGTTTGCTGGGAAGAAGTTCAGGGAAGGGAGAGGAAATAGAGAGGCAGCCGTCTCAAGGTTTGTGTGGGGAGGTGGCTGGCCCCGGGCCTGGGTAGGTGGCGGATGGGACATAGAATGCCAGGCTGAGGGGCTGGGTGGGAGGGTGGGGGGCGGCAGTTGCGGGGAGTGTCATGGATGGAGGGTCAGCACTGCCCCCCGGCATGACCCACCTGTGTGTCAGGGCATCCCCGAGATCTCCACACTGCCGTGGTTCACCCTCTTCACTCCGTTCGTCTGCCTTCTCGTCATCCGGGCCACCCGAGACCTGGTGGACGACATTGTGAGTGGGGTCCAAGGAAAGCTGGGGAGGGGATTGGGGACAAGGTGGGGTCCTTGTCTTGCTGCCCCAAGGGACAGGTGCCCCATGACCTTTGGCCCTTGCTGCCACGCAGGGTGGCAGGTGGACTATGTCTTCCCTCTGCTGCCGGTAGCGGTTGTCCCCTCGATCCCCTCCCTGACCAGGGTCCCTGGACAGATGTGGGTGGTGTGGGCTCACTATGGGGACCACACATGTGAGCTGGAACTGTACTCTGCACCTGGGCCCTCACCAGGGCGCTGTGGAGGCAGGGTGGGGGCAGGGTGGGGGCAGGCTGGGGCAGGCTGGGGGTGGGATCACCCTGGGGGAGCAGGGCTGGGGTGGAGCCACCCCTCTGACCCACGCTGTTGGCTCAGGGGCGACACAGGAGTGACAGGACCGTCAACAACAGGCCCTGCCAGGTGCTGGTGGGGAAGAGGTGAGGCCTCTGGTGCTGTGTTGGGGGAGTTCGTCCTAAAGAAGACTCCAGCACAGTTGGAGGGGGGTGTGGGAGGGTGAGGACACAGCAGGGAGGGGTGCCCATCAGAGTGCCTGGAACTTTCCATGTCCCCTGGGCATCCTGGTTGAGTCTGATGTCTGACAGAGACCCAGCCAGCATTTCTTAGATGCCTGCTGTCTACCAGCCTGGGTGCGGGCCCTGTGATGGGACAGAGGATGGGGACCTGAGTGCTAACCCTCGCAGGGCTGAGAGTTCAGCTGAAGGGAGAGGCAGAGAAGGTCTGAAGGGACTTGGATACAGAACGAGGAGGAGGGGCAAAGCTAGGGAAGGCTGAGCTTCCGGGTGGGCTGAGCCCACCGCACCCCCAAAGACCTGCAGGTGGGCACACAGGGAAGCAAAGCACCACGGGGGCATCTGCAGCCCGTTCCCCAGTTGTTCTTCCAGCTTGGGGGTGGCATGGGGGCCAGGGGTTCCAAAGGTGGGCCTGGTTGGGGTCCCCTCTCACACTTGCCCCCTGGCCCCCCCCACAGCTTTCTGTGGAAAAAATGGAGGGACCTGTGTGTGGGGGACCTCGTTCGTCTGCACAAAGACAGCATTGTCCCGGTGAGCTAGTGTCAGCCGGCCCAGAACTCCCTGCTGCCAGGGGAGGGCTGCCTGCCTGCTGGTCTTCCTCCCGCCCCTGCCCCCACTGCGCCCCGCAATGCTGTCTCCTCCCTCCCACTCCGCCCTCCCCCCCCAGGCTGACGTGCTCTTGCTGGCCAGCACGGAGCCCAGCAGCCTGTGCTACGTGGAGACAGCTGACATTGACGGGTGAGGCGCCGGTCATCACTGGGGGGCTTGGGGGTCTGGGGGCCAGAGAGGCCCTCCCCAGTGGCCACAAAATGTGGCTCCCCAAGCCCACTGGAATATTTCGGTCATTCATCCTGGGAGCACATGTGGGGCACCTGCAAGCTGGCGGGGGGCAGTAACATTAAGTCAGATGAAGGGGCCCACCTTCTTGGCAGCAGCATTTCTGGGGTCCTACTGTGCTGCAGGTGCAGGTGCCTGAAAGTGAGGAGACCTTAGGGTTTTGCCTCAGCCATTTTGCCAATGTCCTGTGTGACCTTGGGCAAGGTCCTCTCCCTCTCTGGGCCTCTGCCTCCTGATCGGCAGCTGGTGCACAATAGGGGCTCAGTGAAAACGTCTGTGTGGCTCTGGAAGGGGGCTGGGGTGGCCTTGCCCAGGGTGCTACTTGTTCCCACCTCTCTCCTTGCTCCCCTTCTCATCACCAGGGAGACCAACTTAAAGTTCAGGCAGGCCCCGATGGTCACGCACCATGAGCTAACCAGCATCAGGAAGATGGCTTCCTTTCAAGGTGAGCGGTGGCAATTCATCCACCCCATCCGGGCCTGTGTCCGCCCCTCTGTGCAGCGGGCATGAACGTTCCCCATCTCACTGGTCTTGGGGATGGCGGTGGGGTCTGCTGGGAGGTGCTGGGGGTTGAGATGGCTTTGAATGGACCAGCTTATCCAGGGCCTGTTTCAGGTTCTTTCAATCCACTTACCAGTCGAGGTGTTTTCTGTTATTGTTACAAACGTGCTGCACCATTTTATCAGGCATTACATTTTATTTTTGAAATGTGATCACATTAAAGAAAATGTTTTTGTTTTTTTAATCACGAAGGCAGCCTGCCCACACAGGCAGGGAACCGACCTATCCATCACAGCTTCTTATTTTCCACCTGAAAAGTGAGACATTTCACACCTGTCGGTACGACTACTATTTGCCAGAGCCCAGCAAGGGGATACATTATTTTTTTCCTGCCTTGTTGCAAAGACAAGATACTCTCATTGGTTCTAGAGCAGACTCATTCTCTCAAACCACAGCCCCTTTGCTTTCGATACTCAGGCACTGGTGCATTTGTTTCCATATCTGAGTAAAGCCTTGTTCTCGTGGAGGGCCATGCACGGTGCCCCAGGAGTAGGGCCAGGCTGCAGGCTCCCCAGCATGACGGAGATGAGGCTGGCACCTCCTCTCCGAGAAACCATAGGTATTCACGACAGCACTGGCAGGAGTAAATGTCTATTGACCTCCCAGGATATAACCAGGAGAAAGGGGTTTTGCCAGGGGAACTGATCTGGCTGGAGGGTCAGAGAGGGTTTCCCTAAGGAGCTGTGAGTCCTGGCACAGCGGGGAGCGTGCACGAAAGCCTTGAGGCTTAACAGGGACAGCTCTGGAGAATCCAGGAGACAGTACGTGGCAGAGGGGTGGCAGTACCAGTGGGGCAAGTTCAGGACAATACAGGGCCCAGGATGGTGGCCGGAACCAGAGGGTGATGGAATGTTCCCCACAACCTGCCCCATCCTGCGTTGGAGAGGGGTGGCCCAACCCCAGCCATGCCCTTGGCTCCATGGTTGCCCATAGGCAAGGTGGTGTGTGAAGAACCCAACAGTCGAATGCACCACTTTATGGGACACTTGAAGTGGGAGGGCAAGAAATACTCCCTGGACAGTGGCAACATCCTTCTACGTGGCTGCAAGATCCGGAACACGGACACCTGCTATGGAATGGTCATCTATGCCGGTACAGCTGCTCTAGGGCCTCTGCGGTGTGAGCTGTCCTGGTGGGGGTGGGCGAGAACCCTGCGGTCGTTGGGAAGAAGTCACGAGGCCAGGCCTGGCCACCATGTCTCTGCAGCATCAGATGTGGGGTTCCCAGCATGGCTTATATGGGTCCTGGGTTCTAGAAATTTGGAAATGGACATATTGAGCCGGCACCCTTGTTGTTTGGCTGGAAAAAGCAGGGTGCTTGTATGTAGATGGGTGGGTGACTAGGCAGGTGGGTGGATGGGTAAGAGGGGTAGGGTGACAGAGGGTGGAGGATTTGATGGATGGATGGGTGGGTGGAAGAGTGGATGGATGGATGGATGGATGGATGGATGGATGGATGGACGGACGGGTTGATGGATGGATGCAAACCCTGCAGGTTTTGACACAAAGATCATGAGGAACTGTGGCAAGATCCATCTGAAGAGAACCAAGATAGATCGTCTGATGAACAGGCTGGTGATCCTGGTGAGCTGCCTAGAGCCCACCCCCTGAAGTGGGAAGGAACACCGAAGGGGAAGGGGAAAGGGCTCCTCCCCACAGAAGCCCCAGCTGTCACTTCTCAGGCCTCAGTTTCCCTCCTTTGCAAAATATGTGGCCTGATCATACAGACAGGTCTGTGGGCCAGAGAATCTTCTTATAATCATGATATTTAAAAAATGTCTTTCTAAAATAAATTTTTATAAAGATTTTATGTATTTTTAAAGAGAAGGGAAGGGAGGGAGAAAGAAAGGGAGAGGAACATCGATGTGTGACAGAAACATCGATAGGTGGCCTCTCACATGTGACGGGCCTGCAACCCAGGCATGTGCCCTGACTGGGAATTGAACCGAGATCTTTTGCTTTGCGGTACAAAGTCCAAGCATCTGAGCCACACCACTCAGGGATACAAAATAAATTTTGGTCCTGACATTTTCCCAAACCCACAGGAGATAATAAAATGTTCACCTTAGCTCCATGCACACTTATTTAACAATTCTTAAAATTTTGCCTAGTCCACTTTATCTTTTTAAAAGTCATTGTAATAATTTTTAAAATAGCAGCCACAAAACCCAGCAAAACCCCTGCAAGTTCCCCTCCCCCTGGGACTGCCAGCCACCTCCCCCCAGTTCCCCTCCCCCATCCTGATGGCAGAGCTTAGGTGGGGGGGGCTTCCCATCTTCTGTTCGTCTTTCACACTGACTGTGTCCCTGTTGGCAAGTCCCTGAGATATCTAGGTGCTGCTCTGGGTCCCTCCACATGCTCCACCTTCTCATTTGCTGAGCAGATCTTCCTGTTCCTGGTGCTGATCTCTATGGCTTTGACCTTGGGCTTCCGGGACATGGCGACAGAATTCAAGGCCAAGCACCACTATGTGGCTGAGAAGCATGTGCACGGTGTGACCACCGAGTCTTTCCTCATCTTCTGCAGCTTCCTCATCCTGCTCAGCGTCATGGTGCCCATGTCCATGTTCTTCACGTGAGCCTCCTCCCCACCCACTGCTCAGCAGGAGACACGTGGGAGCCTGGGTGGGTATAGGCCAGGGCGTGACCAAGCTTGTGTTTGCAGAGCTGAATTCATCCATCTGGGGAACAGCATTTTCATCAACTGGGATGTGCAGATGTACTACAAGCCCCAGGACATGCCTGCCAAAGCCCGCAACACCAGCCTTAATGACCAGCTGGGCCAGGTGGAGTACGTCTTCTCCGACAAGACAGGCACGCTCACGCAGAACGTCATGACGTTCAGGAAGTGCTGCATCGATGGCATCGTCTACGGTGGGGCCTGGCCCCGGCACGTCCCTTACCTAAGGGGCTGCCTGGCAAGGATGAGCCTGGGGTGTGGCAGGGCCCCCGGGGGGACTGCGACCGCCAGGAGAGCTGTGTGGGTCTCAGGGATGGCTGACCTACCCCACCCTCAGCCTCATCCCCAGCCAGATCTGAACCGCAGAACTGTAGCCTAAGGCGTCCTCTCTTTGGGGGCCAGCAAGTCAATATTCTCAGCTCTGCTGCTGTGCCGTCTCTGCGGAGACTCAGCTCAGCCCTTGGCCCCAGAAAGCAGCCGCTGCGTGTGGACACCAAGCTTCGAATTTCATAGCGCCTCACGTGTCACGAGATAGAATATTGTGCTTCTGATAGTCACCAACCCTTACTGAGGACACTAATTTTGAATTCCACAACATTTTCATGTTTCATAAGACAATATTCTTTTTCTGATTTCCCCCAACCAATTAAAAATGTGAAAACGCTTCTTAGCTCGTAGCCCACACTTAGAAGCTAGCAGTAGCACAGGGCATAGGTCACCAACCCCTGATCTAGTTTGTAGCTAGGGGAGAGGATGTAGAGCAGGAGCTGACAAAGGACCCAGCTGGGGAATTGTTAGGTGTAGCAGGCAGGCACCAGTATGAGAAATGGAAATGCCGCCTGACCCGCAGCCAGGGTCTAGGGGGTGGGCGATAGGGAACAGTGGGGTCTGTGGTGAGTGGCATCAACCTGGGTTTCTATAGGTCCACTGGGCCCAGGCTTTTATTTAAAATCACCCACTTTCTCCAAGTCGGCAACCAGGTTTTAAGAATCACCACTAATCATTCACAAAAGATGTGT
>PVKM010025162.1:0-20140 GCA_004027735.1 Carollia perspicillata
GGCATTGGGCACACAAGTACAGGGATCGGTGGAGGAGGACTTGGAGAGGGAGGGAAGGCCCCCATCACCTTGCTGTGGGGTCCCAGGGCAGTGGCCTGGGTTGGTCTGCTGTCTGTCACTCAGCACCGACTCTGTTGGGTTTTAGGAGGGGTACATAAAGGTACGTATATAAAATACACAGAACAGTGACTGGAACACATAAAAAAGCTCAGTAATTAGTAGTTGGTATTCTTCCATCGTTAGGCAAAAAGTCAGCTTCCAGGATCATAGTGGGATTTAGTATGCGGTGTAGCCTTTTACAGGCTAGCAAGATCTGCCTCAGCTTCTTCTGAATTCTGACTCAGAGAATGGGGATGCCCCTCATCCATACGAAAGCCAGATGTGGCTAGAGCCTGAGGTTTGTAGCCTATATTCTTACTAGCTCTTTGTTAGGCTCAGTTTAAAGACATTAAAATTCTGTAGATGTCTACCTGCTTTTTAGGTAGGTTATTTAATTTCCAACAACCCTTTAAGATAAATAGTATTATTTTTCAACTGTTATAGGTAAGGGAATGGAAAGTCAGAGAGATGAAGTCCCTTTACAAGGTGTGACATGGGTGATCAGCAGGGTTGTGAACCCATGTGGCTTAATTCTACCACCTCGCCAATTAGTCTCTGAGTAGGTATTTACAATGAGCATGATGCCTCCTTGGTCTCAGGCATTCTTACCTGAATGTTCCTGTGCAGAGGAAAACATTAAATTAGCCATGCTCTGCCTTTAGCAAAGAAGGGAACACACTCACCAGACATTAGCAAATGAAACAGAAGCCAAAGAAGGCTGCTGGGAAGAAAGCAAGAGAGAGTGAGCCATGGAACTTCCCCCCAGAGGATCCATGGGAAGAGAAGAATTGTGGAAGAATTATTGGGCGAAAGCTTCCTATGCTGAACTAGGGTCTCTTCCAGAAAGGCCTGAGGATTAATGAGTTAATCATTTGGTGACATTTAATCAAGAGCCAGGAATGTATTCAACGGCTGACCCTTAGAAACATTGGGGTACTGGTCTGGCTGCCTGCCTGGACTGTCCACCTGTAATTAGCAATTATCTCAGCTGAGTAACCCTGTGTCCCCAGGAGATTTCAACAAGGAATAGCTGTCTCTAAGTGGAAATTTCACGCTTTTCCTCCATCACTTGTATTAGGCAGTATGTTTATTCGGTTTTCAGAATCTTATTGGGCCTGTTTGATGGAAAGGGCTGGCGTTAGACCAACAATTACTATAATGAGGAGAAATAATGAAGCCTTCCTAAAGGCAGGTACAAGATCTCAAATGTCCTTCACTCTCATTTCCTTCATAGCTTCCTCCCCTTCTGTCAGTCTGGAATGTGACCTTATTTAATTATGTTAATTGTAGTTCTTTCTGGACTAAGTAGAAAAAGAAGCCCAACCCGGCACGAAGCAGAATTTTTGCCTCAACTCAAATCTGAGAGTTTTCCATGGAAACTGTTTCCTCAGGATAAAGAAACACCTTGACTCTGCCTCTTCCAGTGGCATCTTCTCTGGACCCCACCTTGGACGGTGCAGATTCACACTGTTGCTTTGCCCCTTCGTGTCCATGGCCCAGTGGCTTAATGCTTTCTAGGCCATTTCAGAGGGGATGGTCAGGAAAGGCCTTTTGCAGAGGTGGCGTTGAGCTGGGAGCAGAGGGATCCCTTTTCATGATAATAGGGAATGAGCGCATTTTCAGAAAAAGAGACAGCAAAAGAAGCAGCTTTGGGCCAGCGTGGCTGAACACGTGAGCCCCAGACAGAGCGGCATGTGCCAGGTCAGAAAGACGGACAAGGACAGGGAGAGGTGCGGAGGCTTGTAGTCTCTATGCAAGGGTGCCCCATGACAGGGTGCTAAGGCCTGGAGTGACAGGACCTAAGGTACCTTATCAAAAACTCTGTTGAGTTTCTGTGTGGATTCCCTGTTAGGGGTAAGTGCCAATAGAGCACTTAGTGCAACCTCTGGGAAATGTCAGCCGTTGTCATTATCCTGATGGCTATTCTCAGTGAGGAGTGTAGTCCCGAGGAGGGCCTGTTGGAGTTTTCCATGAGAAGGGGCGCTCAGCCTCAAACCACTAAGTTCTTGGCCCACAGAGCATCTGGTCCAGTTCTGCAGGACGATACACTCTCACCACCCGCCTTCACACACTCCCCTCCCCCAAGCCTGTGTCCATCTCAGGTGTATTGGGTGGAAATAACGGTGAGGGCTCCTGCACGTCCATCTCATCTCCTCCTGCAGAATCACACTGCCCCTGGGACCATATCCAATTCTGGTTTGGTACGCAGATCATTAGAGAACCCATTTCCGAACCAAATGGAGAAACCCAATATTCGCAGACAAGGCACTTTTCAGGAAACTCATTATAACCTTGATTGTAAAAGCTGCATGATGGAAAGCAAGTTACATTTTCCTACTTGTTTATTTGCTGCTGTTATTAATGCCAAGAAGTGGCCTTGGACGACCCTGGGTGCCTGGGAAAGCATCTTAAAAATTTCATCTCATTTGACTTCAGCACTCTGGTGACTCAGGTCAAGTCAGATTGATGACTTCCAATTTTGGGGGTAAATGATGAGAACTGTGTGATGTGTCCAGGCCCACAGTGAGCACTGAACAGAGACCCCCTGTTTCAGATCTCATTCTGGTGTGGTTTTCCTTGTCCCCAGTGGCTGCCACATGCCCTGTGTTCACTCCCTGACGTTACGGTGGAGAGCAGGAATCGTTTAAAGTGCTGCCTAGAGCTGAGGTGCCTAAAAATGCCATGTGGAAAGCATGCCAGTATTAATTTCACGGTATTACTAGAGGGAGGGAATTCTGAATTTGTGTCCTTAATGGAGAGAAAATGTAAGTTTTCCTCATGTACGAGAAGCCTGGGTGTCACTTAGAAGCCAAATGGGTTTGGAAAGGATTTGCTCTCTCTGGCACCCGATCAAGCCCATGAAGAGGGAGAGAATGAGCTGGCTGGATCTGCTGTGTTTTCAAGCCATAACGCCCATGGTCTCTTCCATGAAGACCCCCAAATAAAGGCAGGATGGATAGTTTGAGGAAATTTAAGGAGTAGACCACAACAGGAGTCTCTCTTCTGAAATGGGTCAGTACCCTGCTTGTTTTTGTTTTTATTTTGTGAAGCATTATTAAAGGGCACTTATTGGGTAGCCTCACAGTGTGAGCCAAACACCTGAGTACTGTCTGCCCAGTGAATATAGCCACGTAGTTACACCCAGCTGAAGGGATAGAGCGTCTCCAGCAGCCCGGAAACTGTTCACAAGGAATGTAAGGGTCGCCGTTGTCAAATACGTAGTAGGCTCAGCATCCCCTGCTGAGAAGACTTCCCCTTCCGTTCTGAATTGCCCTGACAGGAGCATAATGTAAGGGTGAGCCCCTGACCGTTTGTTTGGCCTGTGGACCTGCATGCTTATCCTTGTGTCAGCACTGCACCGTGGTGATTGCAGTGCCTTCAAAGTGAGCTTAGAAAGGCCGCTAGTGTTGGGCCTGCGCTGTGTTGTTCTTTTAGAATTGTTTTGGCTGTTCTGGGTCCATAAATCCATCAGGGCCAGCTTGTCAGTGTCTTCCTGCCTGCCCTGCCCTGACCCTCTAAGGCAAAAAGAAAGCCTTCTGAAAGTGTGCTAGAACTGCATAAAACCTCGGTGCATTTGGGTAGACTCGCTCTCTTCATCATACTCAGTCTCGAAGCCCATGAACTTGGCATGTCTCTCTGATTGCTTAGATCTCCTCTAACTGTGATTGGCAACATTTTATAGTCTCCAGTACATAGGAATGCATTTAACAACAATGAAAAAAACCCAAGGATTTGATTCTTTTGGATTCAACTGTAAATGGATAACTTTCTTAATTGTATTTCCACATGTAATTGTTAGGGTATAGACATGGAAGAGAAGTAACACCAGCACTACTTCCAGACAACAATGTCAGAAATCAGTGACTCCAAGAAGGCTAGTGGATATACAAATGAATTGCATTTTCACACACAAGCAACAGTAGTGAATGCATGTTTGAGATCCCTCACAACATTACTTATCTAGGAAGATGTCCAAGGACAGATGCACAAAACCCCTCCTCAGAAAACTATACAGCATTCCTGAGGGGGATACAAGAACACCTAGGTGAGGAAGGTACTTCACACTCATGGATCCAGTGCCCGCTCTTTCACAGATAGCATCCCTCTCTGTATCTCATCCCAATAAAAATTGCTGCAGCCATTTTTCTGTGGAAATCGACACTCTGAGTCTAGACACCCACACAATCCCAGAGGCTGGCTTCCAGACGTCAACACTAATCCGCCAGCACCAGAAACTACAAAGAATGGTGCTGATGATAGACAGACGGACAAAGGGATAGTCTACAGAAACCTCCAACCAACGGACACGTACGCAGTTACCTGATTGGCACACAAGGCACCCCTGTTGATTCGTGTCAGAATCCTCGTCTGTCCAGACGTGGTGCGAGCACAGCTCCCTCTATCTTACATCACACACGCAAGCCAGCTTTGGAGTGGCCAGAGACACAATGACCAGAAACACAGTGACGGTAATAGATAACAGAATGGCTTCATGGCCTGGAGGGAAGGAGGCTGTCTAACAAAACAGAGCCCGAACAGCACTAATCATAGCAAAATAGACCAGTACATTGGACTTCATAGCAAAATAGACCAGTACATTGGACTTCATTAATATTCTGCTTTAGGGTCTCATTTGTTACTTTTTTTGCCCATATGCTGAGAACCTTTAATTTAAAGATTCAGGAGTCAAATATAAAAGATTCAGGAGTCAAATATAAAAGATACTCATTTTCTAGCCATCCTGGTACATTATTTACCAATTTAACACATTATGGAACTTAAAATGACATGTGTGCTTTAACTGATTATAAAGCATTGCATATCTTTGCATGAAACTATTCAAATTGCATTACCATATAAAGTTCATCCCATCGATGTCATACCACTACCTATTATGATGTATATTTTACAAATGTATCACTATAGCTCCCTTGAAACCATTTTCTCCTCTGCTTTTGGACAGCTGTAGGCTTTCAAGAATTATCCCTGCCTTTGTAAAAGAAGATTGAAATTCGACAATAGACATTAGAAAGAAGAAGACAATTACTGTCTTCTTCTGTCACAACACCCTCCCCTCCACACTCCTCTCTCATTCCTGATCGACGGCCCAGAAAAATACAACTTTCTCCACAACAACCATACCTGCCATTGATTATATGTAGTTTGGTGATTCTTCATAAGCAAAGCCATACTCACATTTAGAAAAATAATTGGATGACAGCTTCCTTGAAGTCAGGCACTACCTCAGATACATTCAGGCGATCGGTTTGAGACGAACAGCCATACCGCCCATTATAGACTTAACATACAGGGCTCCAAACAGGACAGTGGCTGAGTGAGTCCCACTGGGGCCTATGAAGCCTGGCATCTACCTCTGAGCATCCTTTGTCACCATGACGAAGAATAGGGAAGGCGACTAGGATGAGAGGCCACCGGGGCCAGCTAAAGACTGGTGCCGTACCACATTTTCTCACAGCAGAAGAAAAGGAGCACCACACAGGCTAGAATTACAGAAGGGCATCCATGGCAGAGGAAAGGGCACTTCATTGTCACGTACAGAATGATGGAAGGAGCAAGGAGAAAGGTGTCCTGCGTCACGAGGAGGGAAGGAGTAGGGGCGAAGATTTGCTGGAGTAATAAATGGTAGCAGAGGGGATTAGAAAATTACATTGAGATGCTGGATTAGGAAGGGTTTTGTCTAAGCCTGCCAATGCATTTGGATTTCATCCTGGAGGCAACATGTTGTGGAGGGGATTACTACTTCTAAATCTCCACATCTGACGATTCTTAAAACACAAACGCAACAGCCTAAATGAATGCTGGAAGCTGGTATGGGACCCCCTTTACTTTAATTGTCAAACTGCATGCTCACTGTGCAACACCGCATGGGAGTCGATGTGCTGGAGAAAGTAGATGGTAGCCTCTCTCCCCCCGCTGTGCCTCTCAGATAACCAATGTTAGGACCCAGGTATTTATCCACAGTCAAAACATATCAACATATGTACATGCACACACACACAGTTCACTGTATAAAAATTGGATTTATACTTTCCAACTTCAAAAAATAGTCATTACAAATACTGATAATATTACCTGATATTTTTCAGATTTCACTAGGTACCTATTTTAAGGGTTTCATCTGCATTATCTCCTTTAATCTTTACTGCAGCCCTGTCCTGAGTGCCATTATTTTCTCCACTTACAGGAAACTGAGACTCAGAGATATTACGTAACTTTCCTAAGGTCAGGCCAGCCAGCCGGTAAGTGATGGAGCCAGACTCCAAACCCATGCCCTGAGCTGCTAGGCCAGGGCCACTGTTCAGGTGTCCCGATGAGGGAGGGTGAGCGCTGCAAGGGATTCTGTAGTGATGGAGTCAGAAAAGAAGGGAGCCATCAAGAACACTGTGGAGGTAAAAATCTCTACGTCCCTGTAATTCACTGTCCGTGTTGGCAAGAGGGAAAAGGTTGAAGTTCCAGGTTTCTAGCCCCACAGTCTGGGTAAAGGGTGATGAGTTTCAGAGAAGAAATCCATGAACTGGGACCAGTTTGAGGGGTATGTTTGGGGCTGGAAGAAAGGCCCCTTTTTTCCACCTCCCTGCATCCCTGCTGGTTCTCAAAACAGAATTAAGGAGGAGTTCAGGAGAAAGTTCCTATCCTTGTTTCCCTCCCCTCAGACTCTCTTCCCTTCAAAAAGAACCTCATCTGATCTTTTGTTGAGGCAAGACAAAGAACTTGGCAAATGCTTAGCTCACCTCCCTTCTTGATTTCTTGTATGGAGATCTGCACACCCACACACCGTCTGCTCTCCACGTGCCGCTCCTCCTGTGCCAGGCTCAGGCCGGACTCCAGCCCCACACCTGAGCTCCACTGAAGCCCCTGCAATGCTTGTGCTGCGGGGCTTGGGGCTGGGCAGCTAATCATACCTGGGGGAAAGGAGTCTGTCCCCGGCCTCCTCCTCCTATCCAGCTTTACCAGGAATATGCTAATACTTTTGGCCTCCTCTTCCTCCTGTGGTTTTTCTCCATTAGTTTTGACCTTGATGGGGAAGCTGGGGTGCAATCCATTACTGCATTGAAAACCAAATAGTGGTCTCCTGAGTTGGATGCTCTTATAGGATATTCACATGGAGGAGATGTTCCCATAAGAACCTTCCCACACAAGTGCTAGGTGTTGGCCCAGGAGCACTTGGAAATATGGGTCTATAGTTGACAATATCTACATGAACAGGGGACTGTGAGAGGACAGATGACAGAGGGTCCAGGATTCCCGAGTACGCTGTTTGGAATGTATTCTCTGGCTTATTGGAAGATAGGGAGGCGCTAAGTGAATGTATATTTTGACGTCTACTGAAACTTGGAAGTGATATAGTGATGGTTGATTTCTCTCTCATCTACCACAGGCCTTTCTCAGGGCTCAGAGAAACATACCTCACTCTGGCATTTAGAGAAGAGGAAAGAGAGGGCATTCGCCCAGATGTCTGCAAATAAATTGCTATAACGCTGCAGCTGTATTAAACTGTCATACACAATACTCCCATCGGGCCCGTGGATACAATGCTGGCTTTCAGCAGTGTCTCAGCACTCCGTGTAGCACCCTAAATTATGTCTGGCTTTGCCACTTGTCACAGAGCTCTGTGGACGTCTGGGCATCAGCCATGCCATCGGGAGCCCTCTGGAATGTCGACAGACATGAAACATGTGGACACAGTGCTGCACTGCACACTGATACAGTGAAACATGAATCAGTGGGAGAGGCAGCAGTGCTCGGTAGAACTTGGCCTAGGCTGACTTCCTGTGGCTTCAAAAACCAGGGAGAATCCCCAGGCCTTTCCACTGGTCCACGGAGATGATGGTGTTGCTTGAGCTAGGGGTCAGAAAGGCCTTTCTAGGCCCATATCTGCAAATGGGAAATCAGTGGCTATGACATATGTCTTCTCACCAAGAATTAGGTTTTAAATTACAGGAGCCCTGTGGCAACTTACAGCTCTGAGAGGCTTGTGTCAATGACAGTGCTTTTAAAAATCATTATTATTATTATTATTAAATGAATAGGGCTTTCTGTTGTATTTCTATAAGTCTCAGTCTTTTCCTTTCAGACATAATTATAAGAAACTCAAACGTTAGTTCAGTATTGTCATTTTGGTTGACTGTGATAACAGTGGTGTGCTGATGTAAGGAAGTATCTTTTTACTTTGCTAGGCAATTCAGGAGTGAGGAGTTATGCTGACTAGCAACTTTTGATGTTCTATGGTATACAGGTCCCTTTTATCTTTAATGGAAAGTATTAGGTAAGCTGTGTAAGTAACCTAACTGCTCATGCTTTACGACTTGCAAAGTAAAACTTTCACATTCACATACATTATCTTGTTGGCCCTTGGCTCCCCAATGCCCTTAGGAGTAGAACTAAAATTCTGAATGCACTTACAAGGTTACCTACATCCTCTCTGTAAGGCTAAGTAGACCAATCCGTCAGTGTCCTGCTGCGCCACCCCCTCTGTTGACTCGGCAACTCGAGCCTTTTGGGATCTACAGTGTCTCCTGTTTTTTACCTCCTCAGGGTCTCTGCAAACTCCATGCATACTAAGCCTACATTACCACCACTCTTCTCAACGCACCCTCACAGCCCTTCAGTAACCAACTCTTACAGCACTGCTCAGCTTCGGCTTGGTTACGCCACAGTGACAGACACACGCCCGATCACAGCTCCCAAGAAAAACGGTGAAGTTGTCGATCTTGTTGGGACTCTCACAACAGCCTTCTAAGGATGGTGGGAGATGTGTCGCCTTCGCTGGGCTTTCTCCCTCAGCTGTAAAATCCCTCCACGGCATGTTCGTCCTTCCCACTTCTTAGACCTTTCCCCTGTCCTCAGTTAGAATCGAGAGCCCTTCACTGTGGCCTGTGTCAGCTGACCCTAGCCCAAAACTCTGGTCTTGCTTTGAATCCCTTTGTCACTGCCTCGGTTTGCTCCCATGACCATTGTCTCCTCTTGGTTCTTTGCAAGTACCCCTTCTTTCAGTGATATTTCCTGTTTCTAGAAGGCTTTGACCCCCACTGCACATCTAACTAGGTTCTCTCCAGGTCCCAGCTGAAACATATTCTCACAGACAAGCCTTTTGAGTTTTATAGTTTAAAGGTGCTCTATTGCTCATCAGAATGAAATTCCTTTCGTAGGAAGAGGCAGTGAGTACCATGGCCAACCCCGCAGGCTCAGGAGTCAGATTGCCTGGGCTGGAACTTCAGCTCTGATGGTTCCCTGAAATTACTTGTCCTCGTCAGTAGAAAGGGTATAAGAAAGGTGCCCACCCACAGGTCTGTTACAAGGGCTATGTTAGTTACTGTGAAGGGCTAGCGTAGTGCCCAACAAATATTAAGTAGTTAGTAAGTAATAATTATTGAATAACATAATAATTTACCATCCTAGCTTTGCGTGTGTATTTCCCGAACACTGCCTTTTCCAGCTGAAAGGCATTTGAAGATCTTAACTGATCACTCCCCTGACTCAGAAATCCTTTCTCTGATACTCCTGACAACCCCCTAGACCCTCTTTCAACAATTCCTTCAAAGATTTCACTCTATCACAAGGTGGCCTTCAGTTTCTGTATATTTGTGTTCCTATATATTCCACCTCTTACCTCTAGAACAAAACAATGACATTCCTGTTTCCAAATGACAACCGCAGTTCACCTGGCAGCAGCCCAGGGAACGGCATCTCTAGTGCCGGTATCTCCCGACCCTGGGCCCTGCCCCGTCACTCTTCCAGTCAACTGTCAAGTCTGGGGTGATCTTGGATGCCCCTTCTCCATGCCATGTGAGCCTGTGTGTTTTGTGGGGCTCAGTGATGAATGTGTGGTTGAGGCAAGGGAGGATGAGGAGGTGGCCCTGCAAACATGAAGTGTTAGGGTTAGGTCTCTCAGGGAACGCCGAGTCCACGTTGGCAACGCAAGCACATGGACAAGGTCTGAGGACAGGCTCTCATCCAGTGAGATGCTCCCGGATTCCTCCTCCTCATTTGCATGCTGTCATCCCTCCGGGGCATCTACAGACTACACCTGATGTGCAAGGCTGTGTTCTGAGTATGGGGTACGGGCATTCCTGAAGACTCCTGCGCTCCTGAAGACTAGAGCCACGGACATTTCCGGTCTGGACTGCAGAATGCATATGTGAACTCATAATGGAGTTTGGGGCTTTTGCAGACATTGGTTTCTATCACAAAATCACTGAGTTTTCATGGGCCTGTGGCCCGTATTTGTCAAGTACCTGCTATGTGCTTGTCATTGTTGGTGTTGAAATAAGACAGGAGGAGGAAGCAGAACGAACTCAAGTCAATGGGGAGGGGGAAAAAGAATACAAACGTGACATCTGGAGGACCACCCTTCAGGTGGTGTTTGTGCCCACAGAGGGGTGGCAGGGAACGGCCTCAGCTGTCAGAGCAGAGAATCCTAGGACTGAAAGGAACACGTGGCCACGTGCCTCGTCCATTCCCAGCCTGTAGGAAGGTGACAATCTGCTCTTTCTGTCGACTTTTGTGGCTGACTTAATTGTTCCATCTATTCTTCCTCCTTTCTAACTTCAATCTCTCCTGCCTCACAAAGTCCGTTTTCTCCTATTCCCTCCGACAATCATAGAGACCATCTAATCAGCACACACTTCTATCGGAGAACTGCCAGGGCCGTGTAGCAGCAGCAGCACGACAGTTTCTGCTAAGCTGGGAGGCTGGAGGTTCTGACTTAGCTCCCGAGCCCACCTGCCTCTTTTAGCAACGTTGGTCCAGAGAGGTTGCCAGTGAGAAAGCCCAGGGAATAACAGCCAACTGTGCCTGAGTATCAGAGGCCTTAACATACCCCCATCTTTTCTCTCCAGGGGAAGGGAAGAGTTGTTGCTTTTCTCTCTCAATTATTTTTCCAGGTTGTTCAACTGACACAACCCCTGTGTCTTTGTGTGAGGCATGTGTCCCCATAGCTCATCTCCCAGAGACGGGGTACAGTGGTACCAGAGGAGTCATTCTCTGATTCCGACCACGACCAGAGACAAGAAGGCATTGACGGAAAAGCTCGAAAGCGTGGCCATGTATGTCCCGGAGAGATTGATGAGACACGAAGCAACAAGCAGAATGTGGACGTGTGTGCCATCGGGTTCTATAAAATATGCAATTTTAATCCATTAAGCAGTTTATCTTTTGCACAGCTTAGTTGGCTGGGATAATTACTTTCCCGAACAGTCCATGGCATGTACCAGGTAGAGTGCGTGCAAAATGCACAAATAGGAGCGTGCCAGTGGAAACTATGGCAGAGGGAGGTGTAGTCACTCAAGTTTTAGAAAAATGTGCTGTAGTCAATTAATCTGGGAGGCTGGCTGAAAGTTTCTCTTTTGTTGGGAGGAAAACTGCTAAGCTTTGTTTTGTCTCCAACCAACAGCTAATCAAGCCCCGTGCTGAGTGCTCTTCAAGCACCACCACGGGTTCAGAGAAGTTAAACAGCTTACAGATTTGCAGCGTGGCATGTGTGGGCTGAGACTGGACCCCAGAGACTCCGCCCTGGAGCCCTGACCTCCGTCCCTGAAATGAGCCCCCTGTACCTCCATCACAAACCCACTGCGTTACTGTGCACCGTCCCCTCCTGTCATTCTCCCCCACGCTCTCCTGAAACATGCATCCTCTTTCCCCATCGGATCCCTTCCGTGGGCGGGCACAGCGCAGCAGCCTCCCCCACCTGAAAGAACCTCTCAGACTTCATTTTCCCTGTCAGTTATTACCTCAATTTTCTGCTCTTCTTCATAGCAAAACTGCTTAAGAGACTTGTTGATGCTTCCTGTCTCCAATTTCTCTTCTCTAATTCTCCCGAGCCCATTCTCACTTGTTGATGCTTCCTGTCTCCAATTTCTCTTCTCTAATTCTCCCGAGCCCATTCTCACGAGGCTTTTATCCCACCACCCCGACTCTGTCCCTCTGACGTCCACCCACACATTGAAGCATTTGACACTGATTACTCCCTCTTTCTGGCAACAGTTTCTACATTTGGCTGCCATCAATCCATATTCTCCTTGAGTTCTTCCTCATTCGTGGTCCATTCCTTTTTATCATCCTTCGCCAGCTTCTCTTTATCTCCCTGAAATTTTTATCAAGCAATGGAGAACTGATTCCCAGGATGCCTCCTCTCTTCTGCCTACACTCACTCCCTTTGCTGTAGGTGAGTACCTTCATTCGAGTGCCCAACAACCATCTCAAACTCATCTAGTGACACCCCCACCCCCAATTCTTTGCCAAATCAGATCCATCTGTGATTATCCACATCTCATTGGATGGCAACTCCACCCTTCCAGTTGCTCCAGTGACAACCACAGAGTCATCTTTGAGCCCTTTATTTCTCCCATACCCCGTATCTACCCTTTCCAGAATGCTGTTGGTTCCCTCTTGAGGCTATACGTACACTCTTATTGCCACTTATCACTGGTGCTGATCCTTCTGTTAGCCACATCAGCATCAGATTTTACCTAAAACACTGCAATTGCTTCCCAGATGCCTCAGCTTTCACCTGTACCTCCCGCATCTCAGTCTCAATAGTTCCATCACATGATACTTAAAAATTTGCCAGTCAGATCCTGTCATCCCCCTGCTGGAAACCCTTCCATGGCTCCCCATCTAACTCAGAAAACACAAAACCCTTACAAAGGTGCACAGGAGCCTACCTGACACGTCTCATCTCTGGACCGCCCTGACTGAGACGCGGTAGCGGCCTCGCCGGGCCTCCTGGCTGTTCTCGCTGCGCGCCAGCCTCTTTCTCCAGAGGCCCATGCAGTTTGCTCCCGTGGCTCCTTCTCAGTGATGTCTCATCTAACTATTGAAAATTGCCCCCCCACATGCATACGAAACTTATCCCCGTTCCCCGTGTTATTTTATCCACACCACTGGTTGTCCTTTACCTTCACATACCAGTCACTTACGCATTTGGTGTTCTGTTGGTTCCCCTCAACCAGGAGAAGAGGCGAACTCCCTGAAAGCAGAGGCTCTGTCTGCTTCCTTCACTGCCTTACCCCCGAGCTCAGACCAGTGCTGGAAACCTCGCTAAGCGACTGTTTGGTGAATAAATGAATAAATCACTGGGTGACTACGTCCTGGTTTTACCCAGGGATTGGTAGAAATGACGTCGCAATCACATATTCATGTTCTAAGTGGGCCATGTTGATTAGTGTTAGGAACTACAGTGTAACCTATTAGTTATCCTGTCGCTGGTCCTTTGTGAGAGGAATAGAATGCAGGGGTTACGCGTGCATTGCTGAAGCTATGAGACTTGCGTGTGGATTCTATCTACCTCTGGCCCTTACTAGCCCTTTGACTCAGTTTCTAAAATATCTTGTGCCTCATTTTTTCTCATCTGCAGAATGAAGGTAATACTGTTACTACCTGAGGGGTGAGTCAACAAGTTAATATACACAAAGTGCTTATACCAGGGCCTTTCACAGGGTTTAGATCAACACCCAATAAGGGGTGTTAATCATAACAATGGTGATGTGCAAAAGATGGTCACATTTCTGCTCCTCAAGAGAGGTCAAAGGTGTTGGTTAAAGAGCAGAAACTTTTGGTAATGCGATGCATGGGCTCTGGGGCCCTGAGGACACCATGGTGACTAACACTGCTGTGAGAGCGGAGCGCTAATCTCCTCCCCACCACCACCACCACAACAACAACATGGTAATTATTTCAAGTGCAGGGTGTGTGTACTAACTTCTTTGTGGTAAACATTTCGCAACACACACACGTGTCAAATCAACACATCGTAAATTTTAGACTTACAATGTTAGATGTTCATTGTGTCTCAGTAAAGCTGGGCTTGAAAGATCAGAGACACCACAGACCATTCTGTAAAAAGTCTTCTATTTCTAAATGAAGTGACTTAAAACATATGCTGTAGCCTATGAAATGCATCTTAGTGACAGTATATGGAGAAAACATCTATATCAAAAAGTGACCTGTGAGTGGAATAATATCAACACCAGTGATGAAGATTGTTGAGCATGCACCCACTTAGGCACTGGTCTAAGCACTTGACATGTGGTGACTTGGCGCTCACAATGAGCCTGTGACGTATATACTACTATCGGGCCTATTTTCAAAGATGCAGAAACTGAGGACAGAGAAATTAACCAACTTGCTAAACTGTCATAAAACTATTGAGTGGTGAAGCCAGAATACAAACCTGATGAATCTGCATAGCGACTCTAGTAGAAGAAAAACCTTCCAGGTGTAAAGAAATGGTATTCAGTTCGCTACTGAGAAACCTCAGGTTACCAGTAACAAGCAGGACAGGTCACAAATGTAAAACATCACCCGTAGGCCCTGTGACCTGCCCCCTCACCTCTCCCACAGCGGGAGCTCTCCGGGTGTGGTGATGGCATGGATGTTTTCAAACGTGGTGAAATGGGCTCTTAATAATAAATGGGCTGAATAATTTTTCCTCACAGCAAGGTACTGAAATTTGAAAATGATTTAGGCAAATGATTTAAACAGCAGTGTAGATGCCAGCTTACCACCGAAATCACGCCGCTGTTACTATGATATGCTTTCTAGACAGGAGAGGAAAGCAGTTCCAGTGAGGACATTGAGGGTCACTCTTAATGGACAGTGTCTGTGCCACAACCACCTCAGGTGGGGGACGATTACTTGTGCATCGTTAACAATTGCACTGATTACCCTGTAGCATTTAGAAGGTGTGATCAGAGAGTTACACCAGTATTTGAGGCTTCATCAGGACCTGGGGTACCTATGGGACACTGTCACGCACTGGAATAGCATGTCTTACATGTGTTCTATCAGAAGAGGTTGAGACTTCTGGACCATGTGGCGAGGTCTAAATAATTGTAAGAAATTGCACAGTGAAGGCTGCCCTCTGCACTCCAGAAGTTTGATGTTTAGGAGAAGAACTCTAGTCTTACATTCAGAGAATGCATAAAAAGAAGTACTGACTATAAGGTCAGTTTGGGCAAGGGAGAGCTCTTAGCTAGGTGATGGTCAGGGAGGATATTGTCACTGGGTCTTGTGCTAAACCCAGACACAGGAATAGAAATAGGTGGGCAAAGGGAGGTCCAGGAGTCCTTGGGAACCCATCCTCCTCCAGACCCTAACTAATACCCATGTGACTGTTTATCACTATTGGTTATCCCAGCTCCTCCTACCCCTTCCTAATCTCCCACCACCTGACTGAGTCATTTGGGTTTCTCTCCAGCAGACTCCCCATACCTTCAAAGTCTTCAAGAAATGTGGACTTCTGGTCCAGATGGCAGAATCAATGAACACTGGGCTCACCACTTCCCATGAGCACATCAAATTACAACGAAATCATACAACCACCTTCATGGAGAACCACCTGAAGTCTACCTGAACAGAAGTCTATAACCTCAGATATAAAGAAGCCACAAGACTGGAAGGAGAGGTGGAGATGCAGAACAAAAAGGTTTTATACTCACAGTGCTATGATTAAGAATCCGGAGGGATAACTTGGGTGCATTCAATCAAAGTAAGAAGGTGGTGAACATTTCTTAGGAGGGGATAAGAGGGCCCCATTGAGGAGATAAGAGGGCCCCATTGAGGAGCGAGGGTCCCACTCACACACCAGGCCAGGCCACCAGTGTTGCGAAGAGATATTATCGCCATACCACCTCACTGTGAAAAGTGGTGGGGATTGCATCTGAACAAAATAGAAGGCTGTGGGAGTCCCTGGTGGTTCTCTTTAGGGGCTCACACACACACTCACTCACTCACAAACTCAGCCTCTCTGGGCTTCAGGGTCAGGACTACATGGGCGGCTCTGCCCTAGGACATGAATGCTGGCAGCCACCACTGTTCCTTTGTTAAGCACTCCTCCCACCCTGCTGGCACCAGATAAGAGCTGTTCAGTAACCAAGCTAACACCATTCACCCCACCCAACTCCCGTGCCTGGCTGAATCTCCTCCAGTGGCTTTCCCACCCGAGAGCCCACCTCAGCTCATGCTGCATACTTTCAAAGGTGCTCAAAACCAAACAAGGAGTGGCTGGCCTTGGCACACCCCATACCTTTGGCTAAGCAGCCCCAAGCCAGCAGACTCAACTTGTACTGTCACTCTAATATGTGGTCCCAAGGCTGGCATAAGCTGCAGCCAGTGTTGTTGGCTTGGAACAAAGCTACTACGCAGACACAAGCCCAGCAGCACAAGGGCAGCTGCGCTCAGCTCTTACCATGGTGCCCGGCACTACAGCCAGCTGGCCGGCCATGGTTCACAACATAGCCTTTCCCAGGCATCTGAAAGCAGCAACCAACCTCAGGTAGCTCCTAGCAGGAGGGCCCAAGCCAGGCACAAACGGCAGCTGTACTTGAGTGAACTGGAACTAAGAAGTGTTCATCACCTTCTTACTCTGATTGAAACCTGGACAGCCCATGAGGACACTGCTCCCTCTGAAGCTTCCTTGTAGCTGGCCTTCTGTCCCTCATGTCTCCTGCCAGTGGCCTGAGGTCGGGAAAGTGCCCTCCTTGCTGTGTATTGCTCCTTCCAGACCTTCTCTGTTGTTTCCCCTACAGCTCCTACTTGGATAGCACATTATTGTGCTCAAATACATGTTAATGCCCTTAATACATTCCTCAAATAAATCTGTGGTATCACTCCACATTTCTTAAAAATTTGCTTCACTGTCTTCCCCTATTTAATTAACCTTGCTCCTGGAGTCCTTTTCAGTGAACTAAAACTTCACCAGAGGAGAATTTTCACACACACCCCTCTTCATAGGCTTTCAATTCCATAAGTTTTCCTTCTTTGATCTTTTTTCTCCTATTCACTCCTTATGAGTAGCAAAAACCACAGCTCCTCCATAGCCTCACATTCAAACATCTCATTCACAACCCACCATCCCCTATCCCTCTAGCTCTTTCCACACTGTAAGCTGTCTTCATCTTTCTGTTGATCCCACAGTGACCTACAGCCCTTGCTCTTAGTAAGAGAGATTCCATGTTGCATTATCACGTACACACACCTAACTTCACGGGCGCTGCAGAAGAAGTACATGGAAGGGGAGAGCCGAAGGACATCAGCAAAAATGGCAGAGTAAGGATGTCTAAAAATTGTCTGTTCACAGAAGCAACAGTACACTAGCATAACTGGTCAGCATCAGCTGTTTCAGAGCTCTGGAAATTAAAGTGTAATAGATACCCTGGGGATGCTTGCTTAAGAGCAACAGCGGCATCTAGGTAAGAGCAGTAAGCACTGTGTCGTTCTACCTCGCCCTGTTTGCACATTGGCCCCAGCAGCACGGTGGCCTTGAAAACCTGCAGCCTGCAAACACTGTGAAAACCTGTAGCCAGGCAACCACCAGAGGGACAAGGATGAGATTGGAGCTCTTTCAAAACCCCATTATGAGAGAATTTGTCATTATTTGACCTGTTTGGTGATTTCCTGGAAGACCCCACTAGCAAAGCTATCTTTATTTGATATAAATGAAGCACAGCGTTTGAGGCAGTGGATAAGAGTTGGGGCAAGTAATAGGCTAGCTGAAAAGCTTAAAAGTAAATCTAGGGAATGAGATGGCCACAGGGGGCTTTGAAAAGGCCGGCACATTCAGCAGAATCCAGAAAGTCGCACTCACACACGTAGGGCTGGGGGCATGCTCAGGGCTCTGTGAGTACTCAAGAGACACCCAAGACAGCCTTAACCTCTCGCCTGCGGCTAACTGCGAGTTTTAGCTAGAGAAGGATAAGCCAGGGTGGCTGACTGCCAGGCAGCACGTTAAAGGTGTGCCCCAACCTGGGCACGGGGCTCCTCAGCGACTGCTAGGAGACTCACGGTTCTAGGAATTGAAGGAAATCTCTGTCAGTCTTCAGCTGACAACTAATCTACAGAGCAGAGGCTTCAGTGCCTACACAACCAAGAAGTAACTCAGGGAAGTCACTGAACAAAGAACCAACCCTGATAACGGGGAAGACTCTGATTGTGAGTCGCCACATATGTTTTAAATGTCCAATTTTTAAAAAGCATGAGACGTACAGAGATACAAGAAAACTAAAGCCTATATTCAACAAAAACTGTCATTCGGGAAGCCCAGACATTGGGTGTATTCGAAGAAATGATACCTAAAAGTATATGTAAGAACTTTCAAAAACTCTAGGGATGAACTCAGAGATGTACAAGCTTAGACAAATAATAACAGAACTGTCAAAAATCAAAGAAAGACTTCTTAAAGTAGCAAAAGAGAAGAACCCGAGCAAGTACAAGGACCTTCAGTAATGGTTAGAGCCAATTTGGGACTAGAGATCACAGAGAAGGCAGTAGGATGACGTATTCAAAGTGCTAAGAGGAAACGAATCCCATCCATATCCAGTGAAACCATCCGCTAAGCATAAGCAGAACTGTAGACAAAAACTGAGAGACTGCATCACCAACTTGACCTGTCCTACAAGAAATACTGTGGAGATCTTGCAGGCTGCCCAGAAGGCACCCTAGGAACTAACTCTGATCTATATAAGTAAAAGCACTGGTAAGGCAACTACATAGATCAATATAAAGGGGGTATGTTCATTTATAACTTTTTTCTCTTCTTTGAATTAAAAGAACACTGCATAAAGTGATAATTATGAAACCCATTGGTGGGCATATAATGTGTACAGAACTACTTTGTGTGACAATAGCTGCACAAAGAATGGGGTGAAGCTATAAAGGAGCAAATTTCTGTATACTCTTCGAATTAAACTTGATTAGTATAACTAGATTATTTTAAGTGGACATGATAAATATAATCCCTCAGGCGATCTCTAAGAAAACTCAAAAATATAGTAAAAGCAACAATGAGAGGATGAAGTTGGTCCACTAGAAATATCTATTTAATACTAAAAAGGCAGCAGTTGAAGGGTGTGGCACATGAAAGACATGAACATTAAAAGGAAAAGTGGTGCCTGTGCATTCTACCTCATGTATAATCCCACTAAATTTGAATTTCTTAAATTCTCAAGTTAAGAGGCAGAGATTAGCAAAGCGGATTGAAAGGAAGCACGATCCAACTAAATGTTGTCTGCCAGTCATACACTGCACATTCAAACACACACACAGGCCAGAAGTAAAAGGATGCGAAGAGAAACACTCCACAGACACTGACTAAAAGACAGCTGGAGTGACTGTACTAACAGCAGGCAAAATAGACTGTAGGACAAGTATTGTTACCAGAGATTCAGAACAATATTTTATAATGATGTCAGAAAATTTGTCAAGAAATACGGCACCTAAAAACAGGCCTCCGACATAAAGTGAAATGTATCAGGTTGAATGGAGGGCTATAAAATTCAACAGTAATAGTCGTAGACTTTAATATCCCAATGTAAGCGACAGATAAAACTAGACAGAAGATCAACAAGGAAATAGAAGACTTAAACAACATAAACCAATAGACATAAAAGACATCTATAGAACATTCCATCCAATAACAGTTAAAATAAGTCTATCCTTTGCAAATATACCTGGAACACTGTCCAGAACAGACCCTATGTCAGGCAATAAGATATATTTTAGTAAGTTCGAATGTCTGAAATCACAAAGAGAATGTTCTCCAAACACAATGGAATAAAATTAGAAGTCAATAACAAGGGAATTGGGGAAATTTATCAATATGTATAAATGAAACAACACACTCCTGAATAACCAATGAGCTAAGGAAGAATTCACAAGGGAAATCTGAAAACACTTCAAGGTGAATGCAAACAAAATAACAACATACGCAGTTTATGGACACGGCTGAAGTAGTGCTCCAGGGAAATTTACAGCTGTGAATGACTCAGTTAAAACAGAAAGACATTTCTCTGAAGAAGACATACAGACAGCCAGTAAACCATGAAAAGACGCTCATCATCATCAGTCATTAGGGAAATGCCGATCAAAACCACTTCACACCCACGAGGATGAAAAAAGTTTCAGACAATAACGAGTGTCAGGGACTGTGTGGAGAAATTGGGGACTCATCCATTGCTGCTGAGACTGTAAAATGATGCAGCCACTTTGGAGAATACACAGTTTGGAAGCTCCTCAACAGGAGCCT
>PVKM010025163.1:0-20156 GCA_004027735.1 Carollia perspicillata
TAACATGTTCATCTTAGAATAATCCACAGTACCTGACACATAGTAGGTGTTCAGTATCTGAATAAATGAATGAAAACATTAGGAAATTAAGAGAATTGAGATTTTGTGGACACATATACTTTATTGTATTATTTAAGTGCTAAATAAAGAAGTACAGGGATAATTTGCTAAAATTCAAATAAGACAAATCTAAAGATAACATCTTCCCATTCTTTTCCCTCTAATTTGCATTACTTGCTCATGGAAATGTCTATACATACATTAATATATGCAACTGAAATCTACATATAAAAGACTTTATAAAACTGAAATAATGCTTTCACATTATTAACTGTGAGTATGTGTATGTAATGTGATCGATTAAGTCGAATCCTAGCTAGAATTTACTTTACTGCACAACATTATCCTCTTTTTGTATTCATTTCAACTTCTCTTGTATTTTCTACAACCATTTCATTCAGTGCCAGTGCATCTGATTGGACTGGAAAACATGAAATGTCTAGCTTCAAAACACAGCTGGAGCCAGTGCCATTCTTCCGCCAGCTGGCACGAGTCATTGCTATAGAAAGCAGCTGACTTCTGTTTTGATAGAGTAAGCATTCCAACGTGTGCTGCTTGCAATTCACTCACCATCCAACAAACAAATTAGTCTAGAAAAGAAATATATCAGCCATTGAGAGGAATGGGGATTGACAGATAAAGGGACTCTCACTCCCTCCTGCTTATGGTGCCTACTGTACTTCTGATGCTTTTATCAAAGCAGTTTATACCACTTGTAGTATTTTCACTCCAAAGGCAATAAATCAGTATAGAGAGAACACTGGAAATTCTTTAGGACTCAAGGAAGGGAAAAGTAGAAAAGGAACTCAGAAATCTATTTTGTCTATTATATAGATTTATCTATCATCTCTCTCTGTCTCCATCTGTCTATTCCTACCCGTCCCTCTCTTCAACCATCCATCTACTTCTTAACCTGCTATTCTTCTCTCTCATTTATTGATCTAATTTCTATCAGTCTACCTACAACCCTATCTGTCCCTTTATATACCCAACTCTCTTCCATCTTTCCATGTATCAGTCTACCAATCATATTTCCATCTATCCGACAACTCACCTAGCTTCATTTATTCATCCACCTTTTGTCTGTCTGTCTATCTATCTATCTATCTATCTATCTATCTATCTATCTATCTATCTCTCTATCTATCTATCATCTATCATCTATCTATCATCTATTTTCTATCTATCTAATCATCTATCTATCTATCATCTTTTTTCCCCTGTAGTATAAGGAACAGGTTTTCCAACTTTGCTTAAACTTCTCCAGAAATCAAAAACTACTATTCTTCCAGGGGGCCAATTTTTTAATTGTTTGTATCTACTTAGAACAATTAGTTACTTATAAAGTTAACCGCATTTTTATGACTTCCATTCAGTAGCAATGCCTTTCCTCTCCAAAGCAACTGAAAATCTGTTTTTATAATATTTTATTTGACTCTTTTGTTCACCTCTTTCTTCACAGGATGCAGTTTTCTAATGTATTATAATAATTCTTTCCTACACACCCACAAAGCTCATCACTCTCCCTTCTATTTAAATCACTCTGCCAGATTTAGAAACAAAGAGATCTTAGAACTGTGGCTTATGTTAGATCCGTTTCCTAAATATTGACACTATTATATGATTAACAAGCTCAAAAATGTCCCTTTTCACCTATCCACTTATATTATTTGTTTATTGCTGCCTAATAGATTAGTACAAACTTAGTAGCTTCAAAGAGCATACGTTCATCACCTCACTGTTACTGAGTCAGGAATCTCAGCTCAGTTTCCCTAGGCCCTCTGCTTTGGACGTCACAAGGATGCAATGAGTGTCATCCAAACTATGCTTTTAATCTGGTAGTTCAAATGTGAAGGATCCATTTCCAAGCTCATCCAGGTTGTTGGCAGAATTCATTTCCATGTGACAATTGCACTTCCCTGGCCTCTTACTGGCTGATGGACTGAATATTTGGGGCTCATGTAAGCAAATGAAGAAATGAAAGCTCTCTCACTGCCATGTGAGAATATAGCAAGAAGGAGGCTGTCTGTAAACAAGGAAGAAATTCCCTCATCAAGAACCCAACCATGCTAGCACCCTAATCATCAAATCCCCAGCCTCCCAAACAGAAATAAACATATACTCTCCAGTATTCCATGATGGCAGTTGGTACTAAGACAAAAAGCAATCAACTTGGCAAGAAAAATAACTCCTTTATTTGCATTTCTAATCCATGAGAAGTCCAATGTATTCAGGAGGCAGTTTAATAAAATGATGGCTGGGGTCCCTAGTGGAAGCTTTTCTTCCTCAGGAAGTAGAATCTCCAATCTCACTAGGTAATGGGAGAACAAAACAACAACAACAAAGACCCACAAGAACATAAATATATCATTATCTATAATCAGTGCCACCACAATCTTCACTTCTCAGTACCCATTCCATTCAACAGTGTCTAAGGAAGAATGTCATGTATCAGTTGCTGGCTTAAAAGATATAGTATATTCTGTACACTATTGGTGGGAATGCAGACTGGTGCAGCCACTGTGGAAAACAGTATGGAATTTCCTCAAAAAGCTAAAGATGGCACTGCCTTTTGATCCATTAGTTCCACTACTAAATAGGACTACATCCTATGAATCCAAAATCACCAATCCAAAAGAGCCTCTATATCCCAATGTTCATAGCAGCATTATTCACAATAGCCAAGTGCTAGAAACAGCCTAAGTGTCCATCAGTAAATGAGTGAATCAAAAAACGGTGGTACATTTACACAATGGAATACTATGCATCAGAAAGAAAGGAGGAACCCCTACCTTTCACAACAGCATGAATAGATTTGGAGAGCATTATACTCTGTGAAATAAGCCAGGTGGTGAAAGACTAATACCATAAGATCTCACCTGTAAGTTGAACATAATCAACAAAACAAACAAATGAGCAAAACAGAACCAGAGACTTGGAAATAGAGAACAAATTGATAGTGACTAGAGGGGAGGGGAGAGGAGATAATGGGAGAAAGAAGGGGAAGGGGCAAGCTGAGGAACACAAATAGAAGACTCATGGTCATGGACAATGGGGGCCATTGACTGTGAGGTGCACAGGGTAAGGGAGAGCAACAGGGAAAAGGGCAGGACAACAGTACCTGCACAACAATAAATAAAAAGATTCCATATTCTGTTGGCACCCTTTCCTCTCTAAATGCTGTCTCCTGGATAGTGTTATAACTGACCTTTCAATAGTCATTCCACTCTTCTCTCACTTTGATTGCTGCTGTGTGTGAGGTATATGGTAGGACTACTGCCTCAATAATAGCATGGTAAAATGAGTTTCCTTAAGCAGAGGCAATGTCATACAGGGTTAGCATGGCAATGAATAAAATAATCTATAGTTCTGTATATGATAATCCTAGCAGAATTATTTAAGGCATGGAAAGAAAACCACATACTCAGATCAGTTATTCACAAGGAGCTGGATGGCTGCCTCTTCGCTGACTAAAACAGTACAATGTAATCATTCTTTGCAAAGTGGTTAACAGGCTTTCCTGAGTAGTGATGCAAAATGAGGAACTCCATATTGCTTTCTGTCATTTGCAAGTTTGGCACTCAACAAAGGTAGTAAATAGACTAGTCTTGGTTGAGTAAAATACATCTTGTGGAAATCATGCTTACCATCTAACCCTGTAGCTATGGTCACTTTGTACATAGGTTCATTGAGCAAGCACCAGAGAAGGTAGATGGGTAAAATGGATGAGTGTACAGAGGATTGTTTATCTCGTCTAACTGAGTACTAAAAGTGGAAGATTTTGATTGTTGCCTATTGCCAGTAGTCCATCTATATATCTCTTTTCCAGATTTTATCACTGCCAATCCATTATGTTTATTTTAAATAAGCCACTGAATAGCTATGCAGTCTTTTAACCATTGCCCATGAGGTACTATAAATCCATTTCTCAGGCCATCTTTGCTTCCAAGCAAAGTGAAAAACAAGATGTTCTGTGTTTAAGTTTTACCTTCAGGGAAAATTTCTCTCCTTGAATGTATACCATGCAGAAGCATCTGTAACTTCATTTATTTGTGTTTTTTTTTCCTTTTCTGTTAAAAGAAGGAAGCTGTTGGAGTCAATTTTGAAGGAGATTGCAAAATATCAGGACTAATTACTAATAGCAGTCTGAGGTGCAGACTAATGAATCTTCATTGTGTCTTTTTGACCTGCTTAAGCCTGGTGTCATAGAAAACTGTTTCCTTTAACTAATGGACTGCTGTAGCATAAGCCCAATTAATGATTTTATGCATCATATGCCAACCAGTTTCTGATGGGCTGTGCAAATATCAGCATACTCTGTGTCCTACATTGAACTTCTGTCACAGCACAGTTATAAGTCCTGGGCTACTTCTAGATAAAGATAGTTATTGGCAGAAAAGGACATGGCTTCGCTCTCACATTCTACAACTACGTCCTGTGATTTTCCCAGTGGGGCTTCAGAGAGGCTCCATAGTGCATCCTTATCTGCCAAAGATTCTTCATGCCCGTTTCGTCTGCCATTAAGTACAAGGGCAAAACAGCTTACATCACAGACTGGACCTGCTACATAGCCTTTTCTTCCCTCATCTTTATTTAAAATGGATACCTCATATATCAGTACCTGATATGTAAGTCAGAGAACTTCATCAAAATGTGCTTTATGTTATATACAAAATCCTAAGATGCCCACAAAGCCTCTTATTCATGATGGGTGGAGCAAAGTGCAGCAATTTGTCTTTTACTTAAAGAATAAGCTGAGAGACCTCTAGACTCCTAGAAAATTTAACAATAATTCTCTCGTCTAAATTTTTATGAATTAATTTCCCATTGTCCAGAATTCATGTGTCTAAGATCTCTAAGATACTTGCTTCTATAGAGGTATCAAGGTAACTGAGGTCTCTGCAGATTTCATTATGATAAAGAGCAGTAAATTTGCCATTGCTTCAAATAAAGAGGTAAAGCCATCCCTTCCCAGTGAAAGAGAATTATTTCCAATGTTTCCTATTAAATGCATTGGAAAACTAAAACACAAAAATAAAAACATATTTCCCAGATAAGTTTCTTTATGCCAGCTACCAGGGAATTGATGGGCAGTATTATCTTATCAAATTTATGGTAATGCACAGTTACTCTCCAAGAGCAATCCAATATTTTTCACTGGCCAGAGGAAAAGAATACAACCATATTTGATCATTTGAAGTTTTTATATAGTGGTATCTTCTGCATTCTATTGAAAGTGGTATAGATTCTATATTGACTTACTATTCTCATAAAGATAAAGCATTAAAAGGGGCATGTTTTGATGGCTTCTATTTGGTTTTCCCTATTGTAACAAGGGTCAGGGAAAATTTTAGGGATCTTATTAGTTGTTCAATGTCTTTTTAAAGTATATTTTTTTGATTATGCTATGAACATTGTCCCATTCTTTTTTCTTCCCTTAACCCCCCTCCACCTGGTACCCTCATTCCCCTCAGCATCGCCCCCCTTAGTTCACGTCTATGGGTTGTACATGTAAGTTTTTTGCCTTCTCCATTTACTATACTATTCTTAACCTCCCCCTGTCTATTTTATGCCTACAAGTGATGCTTCTTATTCCTTGTACCTTTTCCTCCTTTCTCCCCCCACACCTTCCCCACTGATAACCCTCCATGTGATCTCCATTTCTGTGATTCTGTTCCTCTTCTTGTTGTTTGCTTAGTGTGTTTTTGTTTTTGTTTTTAGGTTCAGTAGTTGATAGTTGTGAGTTTGTTATCATTTTACTATTCATAGTTTTGATCTTCTTTTTCTTAGATAAGTCCCTTTAACATTTCATAAAATAAGGGCTTGGCAGTGATGAACCTTTAACTTTACTTTGTCTATGAAGCACTTTATCTGCCCTTCCATTCTAAATGATAGCTTTGCTGGATAGAGTAATCTTGGATGTGGGTCCTTTATTTTCATGACTTTGAATACTTCTTTCTAGCCCTTTCTTGTCTGCAAGGTCTCTTTTGAGAAATCAGCTGATAGTCTTATGGGAACTCCTTTGCAGGTAATTCCTTTTCTCTTGCTGCTTTTAAGATTCTTTCCTTATCTTTAACCTGGGGTAATTTAATTATGATGTGTCTTGGAGCGTTCTTCTTTGGGTCCAACTTGTTTGGAATTCTCTGAGCTTCCTGGATGTGTGTGTCTATTTCCTTCACCAGGCTGAGGAAGTTTCTTTCATTATTTTTTCAAATAAGTTTTCAATTTCTTGCTCCTCCTCTTCTCTTTCTGGCACCCCTATGATTCAGAACTTGGAACATTTAAAGTTGTCCCTGAGATTCCAAAGCCTCTTCTCATTTTTTTTTTTTTTTAAGAATTCTTGCTTCTTCATTCTGTTCCATTTGAATGTTTATTTCTTCCTTCTGGTCCAAATTGTTGATTTGAGTCCCAATTTCCTTCCCTTCACTGTTAATTCCTGTATATTTTTCTTCATTTCACTTTGCACAGCATTCACTTCTTCCTTTATTTTGCAGGCATACTCAGTCATTTCTGTGAGCATCCTGATTACCAGTGTTTTGAACTTGGCATCTGATATGTTGCGTATCTCCAAGTCACTTAGTTCTTTTTCTGGATTTTTGATCTATTTTTTTCATTTAGGCCATATTTCTTTGTCTAAGTATACTTGTCATGTTGTAAGGAGTGGAGCCTTAGATATTTGCCAGGGCAGGGTGCCCACTTTGCCATGCTGTGGTGCTGTATGTGGGGCATGGGGTCAGAGAGGGAACAATGTCACTTGCTTGGCTCTTGCTCTGTTTTCAAGAGACTGGCAGTTTCTCCTACTGCCACAACTCCCACAGGATTTTCCAGCACAGGTTTTTCATGCATTCTCAAGTGCTTAGTCATGCATATTAAATGCAAAATACTAGATTAGAACCACTTTTTTGATAAATTTAGTCCTGTTGAATTTAATAACTTTAGAGATTGTAAAACTTACAATTTTATTTTGTGTATAGCTTATCTCTTCCAGTTGAAACTGCATTTCTCAGTCTGGAGTTTGGATCCATAGGCACTGACAAATAGTCAGGTAGTATCTTCAGGAAAATAAACATCCCTTTGCAACCAACTGCTCCAGTTCAAGTAATTAAATAATTTCTATAAAAAGAAATCCTGGTTGCTTGAGACAGTGGAAGAACTTCTACTGGAAGTGGATTGCAAAAATATTTTATGGACAGATTCCCAATTTTCTTTGTACCTACCAAAATTCCCCCAAACCCAGACTTCAAATCCCCCTTGGTTTGAAATAAAACCCACCTCATTTTAAAAATGAATTATAGAGGAAGAAGCCAGGGAATATGCATACTTACAGGCCCTCATTATGGTTTGATTTTAAAGGGCCCCTAATATTTACTGGACTTTTTTCTCTCAAGTGCTCTAGTGGCAAATGAGAAGCTTATGAAAAATCATTAAGTCTAAATACCATCAATGAAAGCATGGCATTTAAGCCTACCTATCTACTTCATAAACTCACTAAAAATGTGGCAGGTAACCAAAAAAATCACTAGCCCTAATTCCTTTAGAGAAGAAAAGGATATTTTAAGTGAATGACTATTGGAGAAACATGGAGGGGAGAGGGAAATGAGACTGACACACTAGAAATCAAGACCATGGCTCTAGGGAAAGGTTTGTTTGGTGCCACAGTGCCCTGGTCGTGCTATTGTTGGGACAGTAATACATAGGTCTTGCTGTTGTGAGCTGAAGTTGCTCCAAGTAGACTTAATCAGGTAATATTTTGGTCAAATAGCTCATATATTATGAGTGAGCATTTTGCTTTATTTCTTTATTATTTCACTTAGTAACTAATAACTGAGGTCTGCTCTTTGCTAAGCATTATCCTAGACATGGGAATAAAACAATGAAAAATTACCCAAGTCTCTTACTTCAGAGAACTTAGGTTAAGTAAAAAGAAAACTATAGTGTTATTTAGCAAATATAATAAATTAAAATAAATTCCTACATGGTTATTAATCTCATTACCTCTAATAAGGGATTTTTTAAAATTCAATGATAACCTAAAGGAGTCAATTTAGATACTTTTTTTCCTGTCATAGGAATCAAGGCAGTAGCCCTGGTTTCTTTCATTTTAAAAATTGATTTAGTTCCCTCTTGAGCTGATTTATACCACTTTCCCTTATTATTGACTTTGGCAGTTTGTTACTGATTTGAACTACTCTTTTGTGTAATGAAATTCTTTTGAATAGCCTATAGGCTATGCTTGTACTTAATTTCAATGCATGAACTTGTGTTTTTAAATGAGTTTACTCCTTCAAGCATCAGATATTTTCTCTTCTTCTGATTTTTTTTTGTATTTCTGCAAGATCTCATATATTAACCTCCTTTATTCCTAAGATGGTGTATGCTTTCAAAGAGTAAGAATTAAGCATGCAATTAAGAGCAACGAGGCACAAAATTGCTCATGCAAGAAATATCATCATTTTCCTTGTGCATCTGAAAATAGGGATTGATGCTGTCCAATCATGAGCTAACCATAAGGATGAGGGCACACAATCATGTACAACCTATCATTATATTTTAACACATTTAACAGAGACTTTGGTACCCACAATTATAAACTGATAAACACCCACTTCTTGATATGTGTTTCTCCTTACTACAAATGCTCTTATTTGTTCTATACAATATCTATCCATATTATATGCATCATGGTGTTTTTTCAAGAAAGATTAATAACATTTGAGAGCAGACTTCTAGTTTTTTTCAAGATGCAATAAAAGACCATGGGCTAGGGAGGAAAAATGTGGACCAAGAGCTAGTAAATATTTTTTAAGCCCTACTCTCCTGCAATTTGTTTAAAGTCTGCCAGATTCTCAGCTGAACCAGGAGTATACCCCAGCTAGACTCTGGCCCACTAGATCACGGTATTTTCCACATCAAACAGCTGCGTCCTTAACTGCCCTTTATTTAAGTAGACAATTGAATATGTTCTCATCCTCTATGTCCAGCACTGTGTGCGTGTTTTCTGTTATTAGAATTTTATTCTCACAAATACGGATGATCAGTGCCTACCTTGTGCCCTCTCTGCTTTCACAAATATCTCTTTGCCTCATGGCCAGCTCTATTTCTGATGCCTCTGTGGTTTCTTTTCTTTCTTTCATGACATTTTGTAGACTGATTGACGTTTTTAACCTTCTTTCTTATTCTATTGTTCCCCTTATACTTTTGGGGAAGTTACATGCACTATGTCTATGTTGAGTGTTGTTACTCTTACTACTTTAAGAAGCATACTTACATTCTAAAGCTATTTATTATCTCTACTGCCCTCCCTAGGAATACAAGGATCTACAATAAACTTAAGTTATAGCAAGTCTTATCCTGTTCATATATTTTGATGTTGAGTGTACTAATACTAGCTTACTTTTACCCAATCACCCCAAATTAGACATTTAAATTTTTTATATTGTCAATTGGTTAAGATTTACTCAATTGTTTACCATTATTTTTATCTGTACCTAACTTGTGTGATTCAGTGAACATCAGGGAATCATTTTCCTTCAGTTTGAAATACTTCCTTTAGAATTTCTATTAGTGACCATTTATTTATTGAGGTTAATCTTTGTTGGCCAATGTTTGCATGAATGTTTATTTAACTCTCATTTTTAAGGAATATTTTGCTTGGTATAAATTCAGTTAGCCAGAAATTTCTTTTGACAATTTAGGGACATTGGTTCACTATTTCCTAACTTCCTTTTTTTTACATAAATAAGTTATTATAAGTCCATTT
This sequence comes from Carollia perspicillata, assembly GCA_004027735.1. Classification (NCBI taxonomy): domain Eukaryota; kingdom Metazoa; phylum Chordata; class Mammalia; order Chiroptera; family Phyllostomidae; genus Carollia; species Carollia perspicillata. The sequence goes on from PVKM010025163.1 coordinate 9,821, forward strand.
TCCATTACCTGTCTGCATTTGAAATCATATTCTTTGGTGTTCTGAAGTTTCACAATAATGAAGAATTATGTAAATAATGCATTTTCCCTTTTTTTCTCACTTGCAATTCACTGGATTGTCTATATCTGAGTTTTGGTGCATTCAACAATTTTGTAGAATTTTTAGCCATCACCTCTTAATATAGTGTTTTTCCTGTTATTTCTTTTTCCTATTTCTGGAATTCAGATTAGGTGCATATTGTAGCTCCTCATTCTGACTCCCATATCCTGGGTAGACCTGACTAAATTGGATGAACCTTTTAAAAGCAGGTCTCAAGTTCTGAGACAGAGGATGTCAGAGGGAGTAGAAGCAGTACTGATACTGTCTTACTGACCTTGAAGAAGGACTCTGCCAAGTTATGTAGAGAGCCACATGAGAGGGACCAGAGGGAGACCTATGAGCTAATGGTCTTAGTCCTATAGTGCAAAGAAACAGAATTCTTCCAAAACCCAATGAGCTTGGAGAAAGTCCACAGGCCTCAGATAAGATCACAGCCAGAGTATATACCTTGACTACCTGAACAGAGGAGCTAGGTAAGCATGGCCAGACTACTGACACAGAAACACTGTGAAATAATTCATCTGTGTTTTTGTGCTATGTTTGTGATAATTTTTATGCAGAAATAAAGAGCCAATACATTCATTAATTAATAAAAACAATAAGATATTATAATTGAGTCAAAGGTGAATTCAAATAGCAAGTATATAGGTGATAAGGAATGCTGAAATGAATTTGCAAATAGATACAAAACTGGTCACTATCCACATAGCAATGATCAACTACATTCACTGGATGATACTTACTAACATTTCTATGGACAAATATCATCGACATTGTTGTCAGTGCTTTTGTTGTTGTTGTTGTTGTTGTTGTTGTTATTGTTGTTGTTGTTGTTGTTGTTTCCCTACAACTTACAGAGTTGTGGAATTCAAAGACAGAAACAGATACATAGAATCAACTAACCCAGACGGGTGCACTACATGGGACACTTACTAGTCTGTTCTGATCATTTAAACTGTTTCTCATAAATTTTCCTGACCAAAACAAATAGGGACATGATATTTAATCAACCTTCATCTAAAATTATTAAGAGGGTATGAAACGATCATCTGTTTGGGGATGTTACTCATGTCAAAAGTGTTATTATAATCACGATCATCTAAACAAATGAGTAACAGCTCCTTGAAACTCTACTAGGACTTCTTAAATACAAGACCATTCACAGGGAGGTGCTACCAATGCTTTTGCCCAAGTCAGCCCTGCATTGTTTAACTGTTCAGGAATTCTCTATCATATGGAAAATAGCTCCCAAAATGGATTTGGTTCATTATCTATCCCCTGGAACCTCTGTTAGAGGAGCTCTACAAACATCTAGTAATGGAAAGACAGTAGAGAAATGTGCTATACATGGAAAGAGAAATTCCACATGTACAAGTTTACCTTAGAAAGTACTTGCCAATAAATTTGAAATCTATATAATTGACCCAATAATCATTGCAAAAATAAATCATTCTAGTCAGACATTTCTCAGAATATCATCTAAAAGGCATGCTCAGTTTATAAACTGAAAATGAGTCAAAGAATTGTTTACTTCTTCAAGAAATCTATTTGTTTTCTTGAGGGTCCATTGTTCAAACAGTTGGTTTCACTGCTAAAACATAGCTGTTGGGGTTTTTTTAATGATACAATTCACTCATGAAAAAGTCCATGGCCTTCAAAAGTGCGTGGGAAGGTTGCAGTTTTGCATGCTTGCAGCTTGGCAGGAAATCATTCCAATGTGGGATGTATGCTATCATGTGTTTTCTGTTATATTTTCCTTCAATGTGAGCCACAAGGAAGTTTAAAGGTAGCAGTAGGCTATTTTCCACTTAGATTATAAAGCGGTACAAAGAATGGTTGCCAGTATTAGGATGTACAAGAGAAACTTATTAAGACATAGATAAAAGCTATGTCTAGACTTTGGTAAATCCAAGTGGCTAATTGTTGCTAACTGCTGTCAAACCAGAGCAGACAAAATAAACTTTTAGGTTGAAAGATCTTGCTATTTGGCTCTGGTATTCAATACTCAAATAACACTCACCTAGTGTCAAGAATTTTATCAGGCTTTTGAAGATTCCTGAGGTTCCGTGATGGGCCACTGATGGAATGAAGTGTGGGTCTGTGTCACTGTGTAGAGTTGGCCCATCCAAGAAATTCCACTTACTCAAGCTGCAATTACTGACTTTCTACACGATTTCATTGGGAGAATAGGAACTGCCCCCCAAATTTTGAAAATAATCAAATTAGACCGTATTAGTTTTCTATTGCTAGGCAACAAATTACCAAAACCTAACAACTCCAATTAACTCCCCATTTATTATATAACAGTTACATAGGTCAAAAGACTAGGTTGCCTCAGGTGAGTTCTCTGCTTATGTTTGAAATCAAGATGTTAGCCAGGTCAGGTTCTTAACTATAAATTCTTCAGATGAATCTGCTTTCATACTCATCTAGGTTTTTAGGTTCCTGGTCAAATTCCGAGGGCTTGTGTCTGATAAAAGGGTCGGGAGGGACTGGGACTAGAGGCCTTTCTTTGCTGGCTCTCAGCTAGTAGGGGGTGCTGTCAGCTTCTACAGGCCTTTAGCATTTCCTATCCTAAGGCATCTTTGAAGCCATCAAGGGTGAGTCAAATCATTCTCATGCTTGGAATTTCTGATTTCTTCTGCTACCAGCCAGAGAAAACTCCGTGTTCTTAAAGGGCTTGTTGATTAACTTAGGCTCACCTAAGCTATTTAGGTGATTATTTCTCCTAAGTTTATTTCTCAAGTTTAAGGTCAGCTGTGCCATGTAACATAATTATGGAAGTGATATACTACCATATCCACAGTCTCCAGGATAATGATCAGAAATTTAGAAACACTGTAGGATTCTACCTAACACACTGAGTTGTATTTGCAGTTGAAATTGTGTCAAGGGTACACATGAGGGGAAGTATTTGATACACAATCACCCAGAATATGTACAGATTCTTTTAAGTGGCCTTGCAGTGGTATTTTCATGGCGGAGAATTGCTCATAAAATAAACATTTTAATGGGCCCTGTGTAAATAGATGGCATGATGAAAAAAATGGTACCACTGCATTAAGGCAAGTTCTCAAGTTAGGAAAGAAATGTATGACTAGTTTTAACAAAGGCCAATTTAAAAGAGAGAGAGAGAGAGCACTTGTAGCAGTGTTTATATTTCTTTTATGATTTATAAGATTTTTCTATCAACAGGTACAATTTAATAAAATAATTCAAGTTTATTTCAATGAAGAAATGAATATTTATTTGGGTATGATTTTTAAACACATTTTTTATTATTTTTAGAGCACCCATCTCCTGTTTTGTCCCCAAACACCAACAAGTCTCACTGTAGCTAGAATTAACAATGTCCTCTCGTCTCACTTGCTCTAGTAGCATAGGGGCCGAGACATTTCTCAAGGTAATACTTAAAATCCCAGCCTATGTCAACCTGAAAATATTTATATGTTTAGACAGCAGGATTAAAGTAGAAAATATTCTTTTCTTCATAAAGACTATTTTTTACTTAAATCACATTCCTTAAAGTGGAATGCTGTATTTTTAATATAAATTTTTTATTCAGAGTTGTCTTTTACAATCATTAAACAAAATACTTAGTGATACCTAAGTTAGAAAGACCCATAGGTTGATTTTGTTTGCTCTTTTGTTATTTCCTCTTTACAGCATTGGAAATGTTGCTTACTGTGCTAAATGAAAGCTGGTCGTGACAGTACATTAAGGGAGATGAAAAAAAGACGTGGTGGGTAAACAACCCCTGAGAGTTAGGTCATGCTGTTTGATGTGTAAATTAACTGCGCTTTAAAGAAATCTAGTTGAATAAATAAAATAGAACCTGGGAAGCAGGAGAATATACAAAGGAAAGAAGTAGACTCTATTTTTTCAAATGCTCTCTAAAAAGTATCAGGAAGAAGGTCAAAGTCAAGGTGTGCTACTAATTTTGAATTAATCCGATATGCTTATGTCTTAGCAACAAATCCTCTATCTTCATCTGCAGCTATGTATTCTAATTAGCTATTTTGAAGCACAGACTTCTTAGTAAGTTTTAATAAATACTTACTACCAATTCATTGATGTAAATATTTTGAGTTCCTTACTGCTTACCTTCATGGAAAGGTTAGTATATATTGACAAATAAGGGTAGAAATGGGAAGGCCTTACTTAGCTAAGTGTGAAGAAGTCCAAAACATAAAAATGAAAAAAAAATATTAGTGATCTGTTAACATAGGTTCTTAATGGTAAAAAATGGACCACTCTACTTGGGGAATTCAAAAACGGGGGGCCGAGCATGTGTGGGGCAGAGAGTGTATTGGATATCTCTGTACCTTCCTCTCAATTTTTATATGGTATAAACATGCTTTAAAAATATTATTTTAAGAAACTAGTGGCAGAGTGTCTTAAGAGGGACAATATTTCAAGATGTTAATAGGTAATTAATAGAAAGTATAAGGTCACGTCCTTTAGCATTTCGCAACCATTTGAAGTGGAAAAGGGAATAGCTTAGCTTTTAAATTGTGTGCAGAAAAGGATGAACATATTCAGTAGTGGTTCAAGTACTCAATACGGGCATGTACACACACATCTATTTCATGTTAAGTGCTAATTCACTGAAATCTGGCAAATTGTTCACTCAAGGCTGGTGAAAAATGAAAAAAATAATAAGAGCAGAAATCTGATGGTCTCTAAAATTGGTTTTCCACTACTTCCCTTAACATTTTAGAAATAAATAAATAAAACTATTGACAACTTTCTGATAACCAGATGTCTCAACTGAGCTATATAGTTGCTTAAAAGGCAGATATAGAGGGCCTAGGTATATCCAACTATATGTTCACATCATAAGTAGATACATGCTACAAAGTACACTATAGCCATAAAAATTTGAAATGTTCCTACAGATAATGTGATCTTCTGAAATTACCCACAATCTCTTGACAAACACTTGCTAATAAACAAATGCAAACATAAATAACATATCCATAGGTATATTAACAGATATATATTCATATATGTATATGCATAGAAATACCAAGATAAAATAGTAATGCAGAAACAGAGAAATGCAAATGTACCCACTTAGAAAGATGCTCCTATGAAGAGAAAACAGTGGTAATAGAGTAAAAATGCACTGATACACAAGATAGGCCCACCAATACTCTATATTAAAAATACTTATGCAGTTTTTTAATTTCTGAATCTTATATATTTATATTTTTATAAAAATCTTTATATTTTATAAAAATCTTTATATTTTATATAAAATTCTGAATTTTATATTTTTAAATAAGCCTAAGTCTGCCTGACTCTTCTGGTTTAAAATGACAGGTATGTAAAGATAAAAAAGACCGACTGTGTTACTCATTTGCATTTGTTTTCAAACTTCATGTAAAAGCTGATGGCCAAAAGTAATTTGAATAAAAATATCACTATAACATGGAATCTTTCAAAATCAGAAGTTACAGGTGGGACCTCTGATATTTTCTGAATTGACCAATTCCTTCCTCTTGTGCCATGAGTTTATGAATAATTTCTAAGTTGTGCAGTGCCAAAGTGAAAATGGCATGATATACATTAATACGAGATTCATTCAGATATTGTCATGTTGAGCTTTAACTTCTTTGTGATTCTATAAAAGCTGAGTTTTTGATATTACTCTTACAGAATATAGGCTACGTCAGACTTTATAAAGAAACATTTTTTGTAACATCAGGCAAGCTATCAACTTTTATCATTCATTTTACAACTATTTCTTCATTCAACATTTTAAAGAATGCTTATAGAACATAACCACACAAAAGTAAGTTGAGGTTAGGTAGGCCAAAATATAAAAAATACTGGCTCTACCTTTGTACCCATGCTGTAATGAAAGTAGGCACTCAAATAACTAAAATATACCTTGGCCAATGAACAATAAATTTAAAAAAAGGGTAGAAGTACCTGGGATGAGAGAGCTGGTAATCTATTCAGATAGGGAAACAAATGAATTTTCCTGAATGAAAGGAGCTACATCGGGACTTGATGAATATTGATTGATCCTAGACTCCAAGCTTGGATGAGAATTTTCAGAGTCTTGGGATAGAATGAGTATAGTTTGCTTATGGAAGGAATGTGCATGATTATTGCCATAAGGAACACTGTGAAAGATGGCAAAAGTTATCACAGTTTTCTTCTTTCCCCCAGAGTGGAGTCTCCTTGAATCTGCACTGCCCACGTGACTAGCCTTAGCCAATGGGAAATTGGCGATTGTGAAGCATGCATCAACTTGAAGGGCAGTTGGACTTGATTCTCTTAGAACATTTTAGCATCATATAAATGAGACCATGTGAGACTGCTATCTGAGAAGGCATGTCACCCAGTAGCCCCTGTGACTCAGGTCGTCCAGTTAGCCCCCTGAAACAAATATTGTGAACTGACCAAAAGCTGAGCACAGAGGAATGAATGAGGCCAGAGAATTACCTAGCTGGATGCAATCCAAATTAACTTTTAGGATTAAGAGCTCAATAAATACTTGTTAATTTCAAGGAACAAGGTTTGCCAGTGATTTCTTCTCCGGCAAAAACATGTACAATGCCTGAGTTTGTCAGTGTGTATCTCGTCATGGTATTAAGAAATTAAGGGATGGCTCAAATTATTAAGGCAAAGATAAAGTGAAGGAAAATTATAGAAAATTGCTGACAAAATCTTTAATAATGATTTTTCATCAAGAGGTATCCTGAGAGGTTGAATTTAAAGCAATACACTTCTTAGAGTAAAGTAAACACCGTTTCTCAGAGTACAGTTTCCTTGGCAATTATTCATTGTATAAATTAACTGGATCCTCTTTTTTTCTTATGTTTGGACTGTTTATTGAGCAAAACAAATTTTTTAAAATAGTAGTTTGCTTGTTTTTAGGTCTTTACAGGGGAAATTCATGTTACTTCTGTCAAAAGCCATCATTCACCTCACTGAGACCCAGGCCCGGGTCTCTTTATGCCTTGTGAACAATGGACAATGTCTTTATGCCACAGTTTCATGTGTACTTTATAAAGTGAGCAGCAGAAGTGTTGTCCATATACATAAGGGAGCATGTGTATGCACATATGTGTGTGTTACTGCTATCCTGGGTCAAGTTGAGTCTATTTATCAACTGCATATATCAGCATTGATCTGGGCTTTAAACCTCAGCACACAAATGGTAATTTCTAGAGATCATGTTTACCATACCTTAAACTAACCTACCTTAATTTTGAATGACTTCTTTTTCTCTTGTCTCTTTTTGTTTATTTGGTTTTTAGTGTGTAATTTCTTCATTGTTGCTTCAATCAACAAAATCAAATCTTGCTGTGGTTTTATGTCTCAGTTGCCTTGGAGATTGTCTCCCTGCATATGCCGTTAGACAATTAAATGGAATAGTTAGCATCTGCTACCAGTCTCCAGGTTTAACTCCTTTTGATTTAATTTTAGTTTGAGGTTTCATGTATTTGAAGTAAGTACAGTTTAATAAATGTAATGAGTGATTTAAAGCACACAAACAGTTATTAGCATTCTATATGTTAACTTTTTAAAAAATATATTTATTTATTTTAGAGAGAGGGACAGGGAGGAAGAAAGAGGGGGAGAGAAACATCAATGTGAGATAAAAACATTGATGGGTTGCCTTTCAAACCTGCCCTGACTGGGGACAGAACCACCAACCCAGGCATGTGCCCTGACTGGGAATTGAACCAGTGACCTATTGCTTCATGGGATGATGCCCAACCAACTGAGCAACACCAGTCAGTACTGTTGTTAACTTTTTATGACAAAGATAAGTTACAGAGTCAAAAGTGAAAGAAGAACATGTCAGGAAGATAATGATTCAAAAAGCTGTAAAATAGTCTAACTTATTATTTGACTAAGTTTCTTACATTGTATATAGTGTATTATAGTATAATGTTAATATATTATATATAAAGTATGTATATAGTATATACTTCTATTCCTTTCTCTGGAGTAAATTTCTAATACAAAGAAGTATATAAGTATTTACTTAGTGAAATATTATAGCAAAGTTCTTAACAGAAAGTGTTACTTGAACATTCACAATATTTGCTAGACATTGGGAATTATCAGATTTTTAAAAAAATACTGATGCCTAGGTCATACCCTTAGAGATTCTATAGTTTGAGATAGGACCCAGTCATTTAACAATTTTCAGTCATTTACAGTCATTTAACAATTTTCCATTTGATTCTAATATGAAGTCAGGCAAAAAACCACTGAGCTATAAAAAAACACATGGCCTCTGTTACCACCTTTTGAACATAATATAATAGAAGCGGTATTCTCTCTCAAGTTAGAGCAAAGGAGAATGGTGGGGGTGGGTTTTATATCTGTCCTGATTATTATTAGCCCCCATGGGAGCTACCACAGCCATCCCAGGACAACTGCTGAAACTTGCAGAACTGGCAAAGTCAGAAAGAGAATATTTCATGAAATGATTTTCCTTGCTGTAGTACAAGAGTTTATTCCACTTGAAATAATAACAGGTATAGAATACTCATTCTGCACTCATGCTTTATACACATGATCTCTTTTGATCTTTACAAGCAGTGTAAATGATAGCATTACATTTTTACTGAGTGGAACAACAAGGCTAAGATAAATTAGGTAATGAGTAATTTTATTTTATAATTTACAGGCATACCTTTTTATTGCATTTTACTGTAGTCTGCAGATATTGGGTTTTGCAAATTAATGGTCTAGGCAACCCTGCATCAAGCAGGTCTGTCCACACAATTTTTCCCACAGCATTTGCTCACTTTGTGTCTCTGTGTCATATTTTGCTCATTCTCACACTATCTCTTTTTCATTATTATGTTTGTTATGGTGATCTGTAACCAGTGATCTTTGAGGTTACTTTGCAATTGCTTTGGGTCCCCACAAACTGCACCCACGTAAGATGGCAAATAATACATAAATGTTTTCTGTGTTCTGACTATTCTGCTAACTAGCTCTTCCTCTATCGTTGTCCCTTTCTTTTGGCTTCCCTATTTCCTTAGACATAACAATATTGAAAATAGGCCAGTTAATATCCCTACAGTGGTCTCTCAGTATTCAAGTGAAAGGAAGAGCTGCAAGTCTCTCATTTTAAATCAAAAGCTAGAAATAGATTAAGTTTAATGAGGAAGCCATGTCAGAAGTCAAGATAGGTCAAAAGGTAGGCTTCTTCAGCAAAATAATCAGCCAACTTGTAAGTGCAAAGGAAAAGTTCTAGGGGGGAATTAAAACTGCTACTCCAGTGAACACATAAATGATTAGAAAGTGAAAAAGCCTTATGGCCAATATGAAGAAAATTTTAGTGGCCTGGATAGAAGACTAAACTAGCCAAGGTATTCACATCAGCCAAATCCCAATCCAGAACTAGGCCCTAACTCTCTTCAATTCTATCAAGGCTGAGAGGTGATGAAGCTGCAGAAGAAAAGTTGAAGGTCAGCACAGGTTGGTTCATGAAGTCTAAGGAAAGAAGCCGTGTCTGTAACATAAAACTGAAAGTCAAGTAATGATGTATTAGTAGAAGCTGCAGCAAAGTATTTAAAAGATCTAGCTAAGATGATTAATGAAGGCAGCTACAGTAAACAACAGATTTTCAGTGTAGATTCAACCATCTTTTATTGGCAGAAGATGCCCTATAGGACTTTCATAGCTATAGAGAAGTCAGGGCTTGGCTTCAAACCCTTAAAGGACAGGCTGCCTCTCTTATTAGGGGCTAATAGAGCTAGTTGAAGCCAATGTTCTTTTACCATTCTGAAAATCCTAGGATCCTTCAAATTTATGCTAAATTTATTTTGTCTGCCCTGTATAAATGGAACTACAAAGCCCGAGTAGCAGCATATCTGTTTACAACATGGTTTATTGAATATTTTAGGTTCACTGTTGAGACGTACTGCTCAGAAACAAAAATTTATTTCAAAATATGACTGTTTATTGACAGTGCAGCTGGTCACCCAAGAGCTCTGATGGAGATGCACAAGGAGATTAATTTTTTTTTTCATGGCTACCAACACAAAACCCACTCTGCAGCCCATGGATTGGGAGGAATTTTGACCTTAAAGTCTCATTATTTAAGAGACGCATTCAGAAGGACACAGCTGCCACAGACAGTGACTCCTCTGATGGATCTGGGCAAAGTAAATTAAAAACCTCCTGGAAAGGATTCGCCATTTTAGATGTCATTAAGAACATTTGTGATTCATGGGAAGAAATGCAATATATTGAA